>CASHTC010000295.1:95590-97409 GCA_949357725.1 Hyperoplus immaculatus
GTTAGAATCCAGCCCGGGTTGTTCTCTGCATGTCATTCCCCTCTCTATCTGTCTGTCTGTCTGTCTGTCTGTCTGTCTGTCTGTCTGTCTGTCTGTCTGTCTGTCTGTCTGTCTGTCTGTCTGTCCTCTTCACAGCAGACCCGGGTTAGAATCCAGCCCGGGTCGTTCTCTGCATGTCATTCCCCTCTCTATCTGTCTGTCTGTCTGTCTGTCTGTCTGTCCTCTTCACAGCAGACCCGGGTTAGAATCCAGCCCGGGTCGTTCTCTGCATGTCATTCCCCTCTCTATCTGTCTGTCTGTCTGTCTGTCTGTCTGTCTGTCTGTCTGTCTGTCCTCTTCACAGCAGACCCGGGTTAGAATCCAGCCCGGGTCGTTCTCTGCATGTCATTCCCCTCTCTATCTGTCTGTCTGTCTGTCCTCTTCACAGCAGACCCGGGTTAGAATCCAGCCCGGGTCGTTCTCTGCATGTCATTCCCCTCTCTATCTGTCTGTCTGTCTGTCTGTCTGTCTGTCTGTCTGTCTGTCCTCTTCACAGCAGACCCGGGTTAGAATCCAGCCCGGGTCATTCTCTGCATGTCATTCCCCTCTCTATCTGTCTGTCTGTCTGTCTGTCTGTCCTCTTCACAGCAGACCCGGGTTAGAATCCAGCCCGGGTCGTTCTCTGCATGTCATTCCCCTCTCTGTCTGTCTGTCTGTCTGTCTGTCTGTCTGTCTGTCCTCTTCACAGCAGACCCGGGTTAGAATCCATCCCGGGTCGTTCTCTGCATGTCATTCCCCTCTCTATCTGTCTGTCTGTCTGTCTGTCTGTCCTCTTCACAGCAGACCCGGGTTAGAATCCAGCCCGGGTCGTTCTCTGCATGTCATTCCCCTCTCTGTCTGTCTGTCTGTCTGTCTGTCTGTCTGTCTGTCTGTCTGTCTGTCTGTCTGTCTGTCTGTCCTCTTCACAGCAGACCCGGGTTAGAATCCATCCCGGGTCGTTCTCTGCATGTCATTCCCCTCTCTATCTGTCTGTCTGTCTGTCTGTCTGTCCTCTTCACAGCAGACCCGGGTTAGAATCCAGCCCGGGTCGTTCTCTGCATGTCATTCCCCTCTCTGTCTGTCTGTCTGTCTGTCTGTCTGTCTGTCTGTCTGTCTGTCTGTCCTCTTCACAGCAGACCCGGGTTAGAATCCATCCCGGGTCGTTCTCTGCATGTCATTCCCCTCTCTATCTGTCTGTCTGTCTGTCTGTCTGTCTGTCTGTCCTCTTCACAGCAGACCCGGGTTAGAATCCAGCCCGGGTCGTTCTCTGCATGTCATTCCCCTCTCTGTCTGTCTGTCTGTCTGTCTGTCTGTCTGTCCTCTTCACAGCAGACCCGGGTTAGAATCCAGCCCGGGTCGTTCTCTGCATGTCATTCCCCTCTCTATCTGTCTGTCTGTCTGTCTGTCTGTCCTCTTCACAGCAGACCCGGGTTAGAATCCAGCCCGGGTCGTTCTCTGCATGTCATTCCCCTCTCTGTCTGTCTGTCTGTCTGTCTGTCTGTCCTCTTCACAGCAGACCCGGGTTAGAATCCAGCCCGGGTCGTTCTCTGCATGTCATTCCCCTCTCTGTCTGTCTGTCTGTCTGTCTGTCTGTCCTCTTCACAGCAGACCCGGGTTAGAATCCAGCCCGGGTCGTTCTCTGCATGTCATTCCCCTCTCTCTCTGACACATTTCATCTCTGTCTCTACACACACTGTCTAATGAAGCGAAAAACTTAAAAAAATTGTCTTAAAAAAAAAAAATCTCACCTATGATCTGTGTGTGGTAGGTGAAGACACACACACACGCACACACACACACA
>CASHTC010000297.1:22500-25023 GCA_949357725.1 Hyperoplus immaculatus
TTCAACTTAAAGCTACAGTGTGTAATATAGGTGTATTCTGGCATTGTCTATAGTGGTGAAATTCTAGATGCCAACGCTCCCTTGTTAACTCCTAAGAATTCACAGACGCTACGGTGGCCTTCGAGGACAAGAAGCTATAGTTACTAAAGATGGCACCGTCCAAGATTGGCCCTTGTTGTGAGCGCAATATGAGGGATTTTTTTCAAACTTTGCACAAATGTTTGCGCACTTGACAAGTGTGTTACGATAATAGTCCAGGCAAAATAGTGTGTTTCATAGAATAGATTGTAAAAGAATTTTTTTTCAGCTCAGATCATTTCTATGAGGTGTCCAGAACAACATACTAAAAAGTCCTAAGAAATCCATGGTGCTCCGGTGGCGTAGTGGATAGAGCGCGTACCATATTGGCTCCGGCCTTCGTTGCAGTGGTCGCGGGTTCAAATCCGACCCGTGGACCTTTACTGCAGGTCATCCCCCCCTCTCTCTCTCTCTCTCTGTCTCTCTCTCTCTCTCTGTCTCCCCATTTCAACTCTGTACTGTCTAAAAAACCTAAGAAATCCTAGTTGAGGAAATATGTTTAATTCTCATCAATCCGAGATGTGTGCCAATCAGGCGAGACACCAATAAAGTCAGCTCATGATAATGGTTTAGTGTTCCTCTAATAATTGTTGTAAAAATATCTTAAAGGTGCTCCGAGGAACTTTCAGTTTGTGTTCATTCTAGCGCCCCCCTTTGGACAAAAGCGGTAGTGTTTTTACCACGCCAGCTGTTGTTCCTGGGTGAGCGTATACCCATGACAAAGGCATTAAGGAAAACTGTATAAAAATAGCATTCTTTGCACTGATGGTCTCGTTTGCTAGATCTTAATGAAACTGAAGACAAACTTCTAGAGAAAGATTTTGTGGGATGAAAACTCTTATCATTGCCAGCTGGGTTCACTTTGCTGCACCACCTCAGTTTAGAGAGGTGAGGCTACACATCTGGGTTAATAATCCCCACAGCTGTGTGTGTGTGTGTGTGTGTGTGTGTGTGTGTGTGTGTCTATGTGTGTGTGTGTGTGTGTGTGTGTGTGTCCTTTGGGTTTTAGCAAAGTCTTGAGATAATAAAGTTGCATGAAGAGGAAGGAACTGCTAAAGATAAAATTAGTTCTGCTATTTTTATTTATTTATTCGTGTGTGTGTGTGTGTGTGTGTGTGTGTGTGTGTGTGTGTGTGTGTGTGTGTGTGTGTGTTGCGATTTTAGGACTAATTCTATTATAGAGTTGAGAGAGTGGAGAGAGAGAGAGAGAGATAGAACTGGACAGGAGTTTCACTTATTTTGGAGACTTGTGACAGTTTTATTATTATATGTTTAGTACAAGCACATATTTTTTTTGTCAAAGTCAAAGTGAGTATGAACACAAACTTAACAATCAGTCATTTTGCTTTCTTTAGTTTTGTGATTTTCTTTGTAACTTTATAAAGCTATAGTGCGTAACTTTTTCCGGGTCGGTACAACAACACTGTCGGTGCATCTACATGAGGTAAAGCCTTCAGTGATGGCACATGGATTTTATACCTTCTGCTGTACGTCCAGGTTTTTTTTCTTAGCAGTAGAATCAACAACTGAAACATTTCTTGGGCTCTTCTTGGGATTATTTTTCTGAGCTCCTGCACCAGTGTCAGGGTGAGGGGGGTGGGGGGGGCACCAGTTTATAAAAGCTGCCATACTGAGAAATACAGAGAGAGAGTTTTTGTGGAGCTGATAGGCTTAATCAACTTTGTGTCAACTCGTTTTGGCAATGGTTTGAATGTAACAGACATTAAATTATAATAAAAAGTTACGCACTATAGCTTTAAGTCCGTGCTGGAATTTACAGGGAGAATTTTATTAAACAGAGAAAAAAAAAATTGACATTTGAATTCAGCTGTTTGGCTTTAGCACAGAGATCAAAGTGACAGTGTTTAAGTCGACGTGTGTGTGTGTGTGTGTGTGTGTGTGTGTGCGTGCGTGTGTGTGTGTGTGTGTGCGTGTGTGTGTTTAAGTCATGACTCATCCGGAGAATTTAACACATAGAAGAATGATAGACCCAAATGGAAAAAGCGATCGCTAAAACATGAGAGTGTTTAGAAAGCTCTTCTAATATATTATCTGCTGTTATGAGACCTTTAAATAATTACAGTTTTAGCTTCAGGGAGAATTCTAGTATTATAAACAGTCTGAAAATAAACTGTATTGGTTATGATGTCATGAAGGTGCTCCGAGTAACTTTCAGTGTGTGTTAATTCTAGCGCCCTCTTTGGTCAAAAGCGGTAGTGTTTTTACTACGCCAGCTGTTGTTCCTGGGTGAGCGTATACCCATGGCAAAGGCATTAAGAAAAACTATATTAAAAATAGCATTCTTTGCACTGATGGTCTCGCTTGCTGTTACATGTAATTTATGATCATCAGAGGAAAAATGAGACTGTTTCAGAAATATTTAAAAGTTCCTCATAGCACCTTTAATAGCATAAATATATCCTGGACCATTTTTTTTTAAACACA
>CASHTC010000298.1:17500-20000 GCA_949357725.1 Hyperoplus immaculatus
AGGGAGAGCAGAGCAGGAGGGAGTGCAGAGCAGGAGGGAGAGCAGAGCAGGAGGGAGAGCAGAGCAGGAGGGAGTGCAGAGCAGGAGGGAGTGCAGAGCAGGAGGGAGTGGCCGGGTCTGACATGACATGAGAGTTAGAAAGTAAACCAGGAAAACAGACGTATGAAAACAAACTAAATACTGGCTGAAGTTGTGACACAGATAGATAGACAGAAAGACAGACAGACAGACAGACAGACAGACAGACAGACAGACAGACAGACAGACAGACAGACAGACAGACAGACAGACAGACAGACAGACAGACAGAGAGTGAGGGGAAAAGACACAAATTAAACATGTAGAACGTTTCTCCAGGTCAGAAGAGGAAGGAAGCAAAACCGTGTGTGTGTGTGTGTGTGTGTGTGTGTGTGTGCGTGCGTGCGTGCATGCGTGCGTGCGTGTGTTGACCGGTAGCAGGTTTCGGTGATGAAGGTCTGACTCAGTGATAAACTGATGATCAGCAGTTTCACTACCGTAAACTCTTCCTGGAATTATCACAAACAGTCCACAGCCCGATGGAGCAATACCTGAGAGTGTGTGTGTGTGTGTGTGTGTGTGTGTGTGTGTGAGAGAGAGAGAGAGAGTGTGTGTGTTCATGTGTGCGTGCACTATGTGATTAAAAGTATTGTGTTGCTTTGTGTTACATTACATGTACGAAGGGCTGCCATACGATTATTACAATGTTTTAGTCCTGATTGATCAATTTTTTTACACACACACACACACACACACACACACACACACACACACACACACACACACACACACACACACTCACACGCCCATCCGTCTCATCGCTGGTTGTTTTCACTGGGAGGCTCAGTCCATGTGATGTAACTTCTGCTGCAGTGGATTGTGGGTCAGAACCTCCATAAAGCTGCTGGTTTCAACACTAAAAATCACCACCGGATGTAGTAGGACCAGGTCTGCCCAGAGAAACGACTGGGCCCCTGAAAAGGTCCAGTCATTGGGCCCCTTTTACTCATACTGAACTTGTATCAATGTTAATGATGCGCTTATTCCTACATAACACATACCTGTACACAGAGCCGGTTCTAGCCAGTTAGATTAGGGTGGGCTACTGGAAATAATAGTGGGCAGAGATACTGACGATGCGAGCGCGCTTTTTGGCACATTTCCTGTAACATTTCCTGTAATGTAAGCTTTTAGACACACCATGCTATAGGGGGGTTTACCATGATAACACTGCTACCAGAAGCTTTCCTTATCAGTATAACAACCATCTGACACCTTCATTTAAAGGCTAAATATGTAATGTTCTAATTTTCTTAGAAAATAATAGATAAAATATACAGAATAATTTCAAAGACACCTCAAAACCTGATGACATATCACAGTATCTCTGAATTGAAAATCCACTTCTGCAGGAATACTGACATTAAGGAATTTTCCGGGGGTCTAAAGCCCTTGAAAGTTCCCTTTTTTTCCTTTCTTTTCTGGAACCCTGATTCATGTCCAGGTCCTGGCATCACTGAGCTGGCTAGGTTAGCTAGGTTAGCTAGGTTAGCTAGGTTAGCTAGGTTAGCTTGCTCATCATCAATGCATGCAACGGTTTTGAGGGGGGAAAAACGACCCATGATACTTTGAGTTTTTCATTATAAAATGTGATATATTTTACCCAAGTAACAATGAATAAAATGTTTTCTTTTATAGAAAGTTCTCTTGTAGCGCTCATAATAAAGGTTGGCTAAGTTAGGTGATCTGGTGGCGGGGCCCCAGAAAGCTTTCCCACTTTCTACCCCTTATGGGTTAGGGTTAGCCCTGAGTAGGACATCTGGGTATTTTTCAGCATGCTGCATCTGACATCATGTATTGGGACAAACTAAATCTATTTCTACCAGACTAAATAGCAGGGAAGGATGGGGACTGGAACACATGGAGACACACACACACACACACACACACACACACACACACACACACACACACACACAGAGGGAAGGATGGGGACTGGAACACCCACAGTAGTTTTGAACCTGTGACCCACACACACTTTCGCTTGTGTCTCTGAAAAGCGTTAAGTCTTATCACACCAGCAGCATTAGTGTTTAGTCAGGCTGTGTGTGTGTGTGTGTGGCTGTGTGTGTGTGTGTGTGTGTGTGTGTGTGCGTGTGTGTTTGGCACACACACACACACACACACACACACACACACACACACACACACACACACACACACACACACACACACACACACCTTCACCACAGCTACACACACACACACACACACACACCTTCACTACAACTACACACACACAGACACACACACCACTGCCAAACACACACACACACACACAAACACACACACACACACACACACACAAACTGTGAGACAGCAACGATAACTTTTTTGTCTAAATCAGTGAATATCTCCTCATGATCCACTACCTGTCTGTACTGAGTGAATATCTCCTCATGATCCACTACCTGTCTGTACT
>CASHTC010000298.1:24769-27269 GCA_949357725.1 Hyperoplus immaculatus
GGTTAGGGTTAGGGTTAGGGGGTGGGTTAGGGTTAGGGGTGGGTTAGGGGTGGGTTAGAGTTAGGGGTGGGTTAGGGTTAGGGTTAGGGATGGGTTAGGGGTGGGTTAGGGTTAGGGTTAGGGGTGGGTTAGGGTTAGGGTTAGGGTTAGGGGTGGGTTAGGGGGTTAGGGTTAGGGGGTTAGGGGGTGGGTTAAGGTTAGGGTTAGGGGTGGGTTAGGGTTAGGGGTGGGTTAGGGGTTAGGGTTAGGGGTTAGGGGTGGGTTAGGGTTAGGGGTGGGTTAGGGTGGGGTTAGGGTTTGGGTTAAAAGATTCCTTTGTTGGAATGTTGTTGCACAGGCCTATTGATCTAAAAACTGGAGTGGTGTTGGTGGTGCGGTTGAAGAGCTCTGCCCCTTCACCCGGGAGACCAGGGTTCGATTCCCAGGCAGGGTGTCTCTGCAGTGGACAGAAGAAGAGGGTGCTGCTGACCAGGGTTAAATAAAAAGTTAAAACAACTTGAATAGTGATTTAGAAATGCTAAGAGCAATTAGAACATTTAAAAGATTGAAATAATTAAAAAAAAAATAAAATAATTAAGAAAATCTCTAAGAGATTAGAGAACCACTAAGAAGGCAAAAAGAAAACCTTAGCGTGTTGGGAGCGGGGCGGGGGGCTCTGGCGGGGCGGGGGCTCTGGCGGGGCGGGGGCTCTGGTCAGCAGCGTGGATGGTCCAGGGCGGGGGGCTCTGGTCAGCAGCGTGGATGGTCCAGGGCGGGGGCTCTGGTCAGCAGCGTGAGTGGTCCAGGGCGGGGGCTCTGGTCAGCAGCGTGGATGGTCCAGGGCGGGGGCTCTGGTCAGCAGCGTGGATGGTCCAGGGCGGGGGCTGTGGTCAGCAGCGTGAGTGGTCCAGGGCTGTGGTCAGCAGCGTGAGTGGTCCAGGGCGGGGGCTGTGGTCAGCAGCGTGGATGGTCCAGGGCGGGGGCTCTGGTCAGCAGCGTGGATGGTCCAGGGCGGGGGCTCTGTGGTCAGCAGCAGCGTGAGTGGTCCAGGGCGGGGGCTTGTGGTCAGCAGCGTGAGTGGTCCAGGGGCGGGGGCTCTGGTCAGCAGCGTGATGGTCCAGGGCGGGGGCTCTGGTCAGCAGCGTGAGTGGTCCGGGGCGGGGGCTGTGGTCAGCAGCGTGGATGGTCCAGGGCGGGGGCTGTGGTCAGCAGCGTGGATGGTCCAGGGCGGGGGCTGTGGTCAGCAGCGTGGATGGTCCAGGGCGGGGGCTCTGGTCAGCAGCGTGGATGGTCCAGGGCGGGGGGGCTCTGGTCAGCAGCGTGGATGGTCCAGGGCGGGGGCTGTGGTCAGCAGCGTGGATGGTCCAGGGCGGGGGCTGTGGTCAGCAGCGTGGATGGTCCAGGGCGGGGGCTCTGGTCAGCAGCGTGGATGGTCCAGGGCGGGGGCTCTGGTCAGCAGCGTGAGTGGTCCAGGGCGGGGGCTGTGGTCAGCAGCGTGGATGGTCCAGGGCGGGGGGCTCTGGTCAGCAGCGTGAGTGGTCCAGGGCGGGGGCTGTGGTCAGCAGCGTGGATGGTCCAGGACGGGGGCTGTGGTCAGCAGCGTGAGTGGTCCAGGGCGGGGGGCTCTGGTCAGCAGCGTGGGAAGAAGAGGGTGCTGCTGACCAGGATCAAATAAAATGTTAAAACAACTTGAATAAAGATTTGGAAATGGTATAGAGAGTCAGAACAGCTACAAAAGTGAGAATTAAAACAATCAAAACATTGAAATAATTAGAAAATTGAAAAAATTTAATAATTAGAATAATAAAGTTAGAAAAATTTAAAAAAATTCCCAAAAAAAAGGGGGCGGGGGGAATAACAACCAAGCATGTTGGGAGCGGGGCGGGGGGCTCTGGTCAGCAGCGTGAGTGGTCCAGGGTGGGGGCTCTGGTCAGCAGCGTGAGTGGTCCAGGGCGGGGGCTCTGGTCAGCAGCGTGAGTGGTCCAGGGCGGGGGCTGTGGTCAGCAGCGTGGATGGTCCAGGGCGGGGGCTCTGGTCAGCAGCGTGAGTGGTCCAGGGTGGGGGAATGGATGTTGTTGGAGAGGATTATTATTTGTTGTTGAGGCCTTTTGGTATGGTGGTGTCCAGTTTGTGAATCCATATTTTTCCGCCCTCTTCCTCTGTCCGGCGGTCCAGCGTTGTTTGATTCGGTTCCGGAGATGATGAGGTTGGTGGCGGGGTGTTGTTTGAAATGAGTGACCGATGGGGTGGTGAGCTTACCTTCCCTGATGTTGTAGAGGTGTTGTTTGAGCCGGGTGAGGATGGTGTGTTTAGTTTCCCCAATGTAGTGTTTATTGCAGATGGTGCAGGAGATGATATAGACTACGTTGCTGGTGTTGAGGGTGAAAGAACCAAGGGCGGGGTATTGTTGCTGACTGTGTGGGTTGATTATGAATTTTCTATTTGTGTACAGGGTGCTGTGCTGTGTGGTGTCGGGGGGTCTGTGGTCACTGTATTTTGAGCGGATGAGGATGTTCTGGAG
>CASHTC010000298.1:52269-57269 GCA_949357725.1 Hyperoplus immaculatus
GTGCCCAAACACCTCATGGCCCACAGGACGCCCTCTGTGGGGGGACGCCACGGGCACAACGGATACAACGGAGAGGTGAGGAGGGGTTGGGATGAAGAATACTGATGTTATATTGGTGCAGAAAGGCAAATAAGCAGGCGATTTTCATAAGGAAATTCCCTATTGTTAAGTCGAGACACTTCAGGCGAAAAACATTTTAAATTATAGATATAATGATGAAAACTTTGCTTTTCTTTTTTTAAATATTTTTCATAAATCAGACAGTGAACAACATATGAACAAATCCTTCTGTAATAACCTTCAGAATAGTGCTGAGAATGATTATGGAAAGTGCAGTTGATGTAATAACCTTCAGAACAGTGCTCAGTTTGGATGCAAAATACGGATGATAAATCCATGTAGAAATTAACGGTTGTTCTGATAAAGGAAGAATCTAGATGTTGGATAAAGCCAGAGGAGTGTCCAAATCATTTTACAGAAAAGATTTTGGATTAAGTTTTTTACATTTTATAAATCAAAAAAATAAAATACTTTGTAGGCCTACAGGCCTTAATATTGTATTTTCAGCATGTTTTTAAGAAGAAAATGTCTCATATATCTGTAATAACCTTCAGAATAGTGCTAAGAATGATTATGGAAAGTGCAGTTGATGTAAGTGCTTTAGAAGTTGAGATTTTTTGCTCCAGAAAATTAACAAAAAAAACCCTCCTCTCTCCTCTAGTCCCACGGGCGAGACGGTGGGTTAGATCTTCTCAACATAAAGAAAGAAGTTCTGTGTTCAGAAGGTGTGAACTCGCTGCACCATAAGAGCCCCAGTCCTCTGTTTGGCCTCAACCCGTTTGGAGGGGGTCCTGCTGGGGTGTATAGCTCCCTGTCTGCCCATGGAGGAGGGTACCATGCTCCAGGGTTCATGACCCAAACCCAGCCAAGCATCCCAGGATTGAGGCCCTATCCTGGGCTTGATCCCATGAGTTTCCTGCCTCATATGGCTTACACATACGCCACCGGAGCCGCAGCCACGTTCTCCGACCTGCAACAGAGGAGAAAGTACCAGCGCAAACCGAGCTTCCAGGTAAAAACTGGCGATATTTTATCCACCATTTTGGCGGTTGTAGACGGGTATGTAAACAACGAGGGCCCATCGTAACTAGCAACATGCCAGTTTACAGAGTCTAGGCTGTGGATTAGGACTGAATTTTTCTCAGCACACACACAGTACAGTCAGGTAGTGGATCATGAGGAGATATTCACTGATTTTGACTAAAAGTGATTTTGACAAGAACAAGCGTTCTCTAGAATCACTAACTACACCTTTGATGTATGCTGGCTGCTGGAAAACCTAAATGTCCCTGCTGCAATGAATAAAGTATATCTTATATTATCTTAAGTCCATGTGAAAGTGTAGTTTTCCCTTCTAAATTGAAGGTAAGGGTCTGTAGAAGGGTTAGGGTTAGGGTTAGGGTTAGAGGGTTAGGGTTAGAGGGTTAGGGTTAGGGTTAGAGGGTTAGGGTTAGAGGGTTAGGGTTAGGGTTAAGGTTAGGGTTAGGGTTAGGGTTAGAGGGTTAGGGTTAGGGTTAGGGTTAGAGGGTTAGGGTTAGGGTTAGAGGGTTAGGGTTAGGGTTAGAGGTTTAGGGTTAGAGGGTTAGGGTTAGAGGGTTAGGGTTAGGGGGGTTAGGGTTAGGGTTAGAGGGTTAGGGTTAGGGTTAGAGGGTTAGGGTTAGAGGGTTAGGGTTAGGGTTAGAGGGTTAGGGTTAGAGGGTTAGGGTTAGGGTTAGAGGGTTAGGGTTAGAGGGTTAGGGTTAGGGTTAGAGGGTTAGGGTTAGAGGGTTAGGGTTAGGGTTAGGGTTAGGGTTAGGGTTAGAGGGTTAGGGTTAGAGGGTTAGGGTTAGGGTTAGGGTTAGAGGGTTAGGGTTAGGGGGGTTAGGGTTAGGGTTATAGGGTTAGGGTTAGAGGGTTAGGGTTAGAGGGTTAGGGTTAGGGTTAGAGGGTTAGGGTTAGAGGGTTAGGGTTAGGGTTAGGGTTAGAGGGTTAGGGTTAGGGGGGTTAGGGTTAGGGTTATAGGGTTAGGGTTAGAGGGTTAGGGTTAGGGTTAGAGGGTTAGGGTTAGGGTTAGGGTTATGGTTAGGGTTAGAGGGTTAGGGTTAGGGGGTTAGGGTTAGGGTTAGAGGGTTAGTGTTAGAGGGTTAGGGTTAGGGTTAGGGTCTGTAGAACTATTTTGGTTCATGTGTCAAGAAACCAGATAAAAGCATAACAAGCAGTTTGATTGACAGCTCGAGACACGATTCAGTTTAGAAGATTAATTAGTTCTGTGTGTGGTTCACCTGGTGTCTGTCTGTATCTGTAGATAATCCCTCCATTCACACACACACACACACACACACACACACACACACACACACACACACACACACACACACACACACACTCGCACACACACACACACACACACACACACACACACACACACACACACACACACACACACACACACACACCTCCTTATTGAGGGGACTTACCTTTAAGCCCTGTCCAGACACTGGATCAGTAGGCGGTGGGGGGTGTCTCCGTGTGTGTGTGTGTGTGTGTGTGTGTGTGTGTGTGTGTGTGTGTGTGTGTGTGGAGTTGACAGGTGTGGGGATTATAATACGATCCCTCTCTTGGGTCGGCCCAAACTGTTGCTACCTTTAAAACTAAAACCCTAAAGTATCTACGAGGAACTTTTAAATATTTCTGAAACAGTCTCATTTCTCCTCTGATGATCATAAATTACATGTAACAGCAAACCAGACCATCAGTGCAGAGAATGCTATTTTTATATAGTTTTTCTCAATGCCTTTGTCATGGGTATACGCTCACCCAGGAACAACAGCTGGCGTGGTAAAAACACTACCGCTTTAGTCCAAAGGGGGCGCTAGAATCAACACACACAGAAATGCTGTTAACATGTAATTTATGATCATCAGAGGAAAAATAAGACTGTTTAAAAAATATTTAAAAGTTCCTCGTAGAGACTTTAAAATCCTCTATGAAGCTGAATATTAAAAAGCTTGCCTTCTCTATAAGGGGGAGGATTTAAATATTTAAAAAGTTCCGGTGGTGTAGTGGATAGAGCGTGTACCATATCGGCTCTGGCCTTCGTTGCAGTGGTCACGGGTTCAAATCCGACCCGGAGACCTTTACTGCAGGTCATCCCCTCTCTCTATCTCTCTCTCTCTCTCTCTCTCTCTCTCTCTCTCTCTCTCTCTCTCTCTCTCCCCATTTCAACTCTGTACTGTCTGATAAAGCTTGTAAATGACAAAAAATAATCTTTAAAGAAAAATGCATTTTAAGAAACCATCCGTTGTGGTTCAGGGGGAGCTTTTCAATATTTCAAAAAATTCCTTGTAGCTACTTTAAAAAGCTATTTAAACCCTGTATTTATATAAAAGCTGGGGCGCCCTTAGCTCAGTTGGTAGGGCGTCCCCCCCCCCCCATGGGCCTCGGCCAGCAGCAGACCTGGGTTCGATTCCAGTCCGCGGTCGTTCTCTGCATGTCACTCCCCTCTCTGCCCCATTTCACCTCTGTCTCTACACTATCAATAAAGCAGAAATATGCCAAAAAAAATATCTTAAAAAAAAAAAAAAAAAAACCTTACGAATGTATTTTAATCGACTTGCGTTGTCCTTTCAGGGGGAGCTGCTATTGGACGGCGGGGGGGACTACCTGTCGGGGTTTGATGATGTCACAGAGGGCGACGTGAGGAGGCTGAAGAAGACAGACAATGGTGCGCTGAAGAAGACAGACAGTGGTACGTACGCCTGTGACATGTGCGACAAAACATTCCAGAAGACGAGCTCGCTGCTCAGACACAAATATGAACACACAGGTACATATACCGCTTGGTCTGGTTCTATTATGTTCTTTTCTATTCTATTATGATTATATGATTCCTTTTCCTACCCCACACCCCCACACCCCACTATAACTGTGTATATACCGCTTGGAGTTCTATTCTTTATTACCCCCATGCCCCTCATGCTTTCAGTACGGGTTAAGGCTCTTGCACACAGTATTTGTGATAGCTCTTTGTGCCTTGTAGCAGTCAGTGAAGTAATAATGGCTGAAAACGTGAGAATTTATTAGTTTTTATTGTAAGAAAAGCTGCAAATGTAGTAATTTGCCAATAACGTAAAAAGTTTTCTGAACCGGGGACGCCCTTAGCTCAGTTGGTAGGGCATCCCCCCTCCCCCCCGGCCCGGGCCCAGCAGCAGACCCGGGTTCGATTCCAGCCCGCGGTCGTTCTCTGCATGTCACTCCCCTCTCTGCCCCATTTCACCTCTGTCTCTACACTATCAATAAAGCAGAAAAATGCCCAAAAAATATAAAAAAAAAATAGTTTTCTGAACCAATAAAGTAAAGATTGTTTTTGCCCATAATGTAATAATGATAATGATACGTCAGTACGTTTGTGTTCAAAACCACCAATAATGAAATAACTCATTATATGAGCAACCACTTATAACATTTTTGGTTCAGAATTTTTTTTAACAGTACAGGCAAGTTTTATTATTATTACATTAAAACAATAAAACACCATGAAGTTATCAGCCATTAGTACATCTCTGTTGCTCCAAGGCTTCTCCTTCATATCTCTGTGTCTTAGCCCCCCCCCCCCCCCCCCCCCGGGAGTCTGTTCTATATGTTCTATTTCTGTTATTTTATTGTTTTTATCGTTTTAACGTGTTCTTTTCCTTACAGCGGGGGGTCGAGTTACATAAACATGCAGCGCCCCAAATATCCCATTCATACTGTGACCATGTGTGTGTGTGTGTGTGTGTGTGTGTGTGTGTGTGTGTGTGTGTGTGTGTGTGTGTGTGTGGTTGTTACAGTGTTTGTGTGTGTGTGTGTGAGAGACTTTGTGTGTGTGTGTGTGTGTGTGTCAGCAACAGTTTGTGTGTGTGTGTGTTTGTATATTTTTTATTGTGTGTGTGTGTGTGTGTGTGTGTGTGTGTGTGTGTGTG
>CASHTC010000298.1:62269-65392 GCA_949357725.1 Hyperoplus immaculatus
TTTAGAAAATAAAAGCTTTGGAACATTTTTGTCAAGTTGGTTTGACTGGGAAAGAGGGAGGATGCTTTTATATTGAAGGGACTGTACTTAATAGCACTGGGGGAGGGAGGGAGGGGGGGGACAATACATCCCATAATAAGTCTTTAACTAGATAGCCAATGTTGATACGATGAGGCTTCGTGGGATTGTTCAAAAATCCACATTATGCAAAAAAACTTAGAGATAGAATGAAAAGAATAATAGAGATTCTGTCGGTTAAAGATGTTTTAATGTACAGTATTAAAGGCCTAAACGATGTGTGGTGCTACGATGTTCTTAACCTCCCTGTGTATCCAGCCCTGCGTTCCAATACCTGTACTATATACTATTTAGTATGCCAGGAAAAGATTTAGGATGTCCCAATACATGCACGTCAATTGTAGTATGCTGAAAATACATAAATGCCCCACTGACTCCAATAGCATTTTGGAGTATTCCTCTTTATTCTTGACATTTCTCGACATAATGAAAAAAAAATCTTCCTTATCTGAATTTTTTTCTCCTGTCTGTGGCCCTAAAACTCTTCTGTCCTTTAGTATGTAGTGTAGTAAAAAGACTAAAACTCTTCTGTACTTTAGTATGTAGTAAAAAGAAAGAGTATGAGATTTGGAACGCAGGGTGTGTGTTCACAAAAAAATACCCACTTCAGAAAATTGCACTTGATGAAACCCCCTATGAAATCACTACAAAATAAGATAAAAATTATTTTAAAAAAATGAATAAAAAGAGGGAAATAAAGCAGCCAGGAACACTCGCTCACGTCCTGTCAGTGTTAATGTGTTTTATTGGTTTTATTCCTTTAAATGTGATTTTTTATTTTTTTTTCAACCTTATTTTTTTGCCAAACTAGCCACACGACTTTGGGCCTCCCGATATGTTTGTTTTTATTATTATTATTGTTACTGTTTTTTCTTAATGTGAAGGAACATTTAAAGTTTAAACCTGTGTGATTTTTCATAATAAAATGTCAATGCGAGTCTTAAAGAGGGGAGAGGGAGCAGTGTTACAGAGCTCAACAGTGTGGTTACCAAAGGCCCGTTCTTTTGTCCATAATGGATTTGATGCTCAGTCTTAATGTCATGATGAATGTGACACAAGTTGGTGTAAAATCAACTTCAATTTAAAATGTACTCATTGAAAAAAAAAATGATTTGCGATCTTTGGGAAGAGAACTACACTACCCACAATCCTAGAGTGTCACTGTGATTTGTGGATTGCTGTTACAATGCAAATGTTTATTGGAATTAGCTAAATTCGTCTGTCCAGTGGCGGTAATCAAACTAAAAGCTGTTTACCAACCGCTATTAAAACAAAAGATGAAGAAGAAATTGTAGTTTTGGTGGGCTAATACAATAGATGGATGGGCCACCTTTCCCACAAAACATTTTTTAATTTGAAATTAGAAACAATTAACTGGAAACACTGCATTAAAAAGGCAAGAGCAGCTAAACACTGTCTTTACACATGTCTTAAAACTAATATCATGTTCAGGGTGAATTTTATTTTCGACAATGTTATTGTGCCAACTGGTTGATATGTGTTATAGTCACCAGTATTCAGGTGGTTGGTTAAAAATATGAATATTTGACATTTCACTGGAGATTTTTGAAATGGGAAAATGTCCTTTTGGTGGTTCACTGTTGAGCTCTTAATGTGAAATATGAGAAAAGGGTTCCGTGTTTAAAAAGATTTTAAAAAAAAAGGAGCGAGCCTTTAATTGTGAAAAGCCTTATATGCAAAACCTTCAGTTGTGTCTATGAAGTGCCATCCCTGTACAGTTGAATATACACACTATCTGTTTCGGTGTTAGCTAGATAGATATACGCTGTCTCTTAGTTTACATAATGTTTGTGCAATGTATGTTTTTTTTCCACCATGACAGTATTTTTAACGTCAGTATTAAAAATCTTGTTGAATTTTTTTTAATTTTTCCAACATAAATTTACATTTTTTTTCTTAATTCTTTTGTGAGAATTTACCATTTTATTTATGTGATTAATTTTGTATTTCCTTGCCATTGTATTTATTTCATACTGTAGTGTACAGCATTAGAGGTCCTCACACATAGATATATTTTAGTAAAAATGATTCTGTCATTGACTATTGGAGCTAAACTATGAATAGTGAGTCAACTGTGCTATTTGGAACCTTCATTTTTTTTTTTTTTTTTTTTTTTTTTAACTACTGGAAAAAAAAGTCTAAATTGGGGGAAGTTTTGATACGATGCATATTGTGTAAACACTGTATTTTTTGAGAGTTGAAAACAAAAATCCACTTTATTCATCCCACTATGAAGGAATAATGCAATGTCTGAAGTATTATAATTATTATTATTATAATTATTATTATTATTATTATTGTTGTTGTTACATTTTTAATTTGTCTCTGACCGTAATGCTCGAGTACATGTAGCCAAATTACATTTTAATAAAACTGTTATTCTTCTTGTAACCTGTTTGATTTTATTGACACACACACACACACACACACACACACACACACACACACACACACACACACACACACACACACACACACACACGGATAGACACACACACGCACACACACACGCACACACACACGGATAGACACACACACACACACACACACACACACACACACACACACACACGGATAGACACACACACACACACACACACACACACACACACACGGATAGACACACACACACACACACACACACACGGCGGCAGTGGGGGCGGCAGTGGCGAAGTGGGTAGGGCGTTCGCCTCTGGTGTGCAGGGTCGGAGGTTCAATCCCCCGTCTCCCCGCCACATGTCGAAGTGTCCCTGGGCAAGACACTGAACCCCAAATTGCTCCCGATAGTTAGCTTAGTTAGCTTAGCACCCTAGTGCTAAACCTACCCTGCGTGGTAGCTGCTGCTATCGGTGTATGAATGTGTGTGTGACTGGGTGAATGTGTACAAAAAACAATGTAAAGCGCTTTGAGTCTGTGATAAACGGAGATATAGCGCTATACAAGTCCATTTACCACACGCACACACACACGGATAGACACACACACACACACACACACACGCACACACACACGGATAGACACACA
>CASHTC010000299.1:0-62500 GCA_949357725.1 Hyperoplus immaculatus
CTTTAGACCAGTTTACACTATAGAACACGTGCATATTCAGTACCATCTTTTCGCCATCTCACGCTGAATGGCTGATTTTCTATTTTTGACATAATACTTCACTGCCATCCAGCTTCTTCTGAAGTTCCTTAGGTGAAGCCTTAATGCAGGTGACAAACTGGGCTTTACCTGGTACTTTACCAGAGGTGATGTTCTCCATTAGAGTCTTTTCAACAGCTTTCACCTCTGCAGAGGACCACATCCTCTTCTTTGAGGTTTCTAAGAAATATAGAGAGTAAAAAGAAAGCCATTCAGACGTGTAGACTAGCGATGTAAAGATTATTTTCTAACTAATCAGCTTTACACAACTGCCGCAGTTTGTCGATGTAATCGGCCAGGTAGTTTTACTTTTCTGTTAGAAATCAAACGACAGACCTAGTGGTAAGATTTGCATAGGTTTTCCACAACTTAACATGTCACATATAGCTCAACCGAAACCTGCCTGCCTCCAGTGCCTGGATGTCTGTTAGTTAACTCAGGCAGGAATGTCCTTCTAAAAATGACAGCATATATAAACATAGAAATAAGACATTAACTCAAATCTATCATATACCTGTATTTCTATTCTTCGCTGATTTGCTCATTGCTTTTTTAAAATCACTATTTCAATCTGAGATTGAATCATTGAGCCTTGGCAAACAGTATATTTAATGTATGAATTACCTATGTTAATGTCACTACTGTCAGACTCTGCAGTTTCCCATCTTCTCTTTGTGGTTGAGGGTCCTGTTGAAAGAATAAATGATGAGTATATCCAAAACAGATAGGAAAAAAAAACTGGCAGCTAATCAGCATAACCTGTGTGTTAAATACCTGTTTCTGGGTCATCACTTCCTGACTCAGGACGCTGCCTTTCTCTGGCTTTCCTTGAGGATCCTGTTAAAATGATCACTATATTAATACAATCAATTGATTGCTAATTGGCAACCCATCCACACTGTTTGAATAAAAGCAATCTTTATCAATATTTAAAAAACACCCAGAGCAACAGATTTGTTCATAGAAATTTAACAGATGCATTTCCCAAAATGATAATCCACATCTGGAGGTACTTCAGGCACATCTAATGTAGTCAGACCAGGGAGCAAACCTAAGTGGCTCAGCTGGGAGCATAAATTGTAACAACTACACTATCAGTCACTTAAACACTGAATATTCTATTTACCAAAGTGAGGTATTTGGCTGGAAAAAATTAAAATAATGTTCCCCTCTGTTCAACAAATATCCATATGTAATACAGTGATGAACCAATTTAACCTTTAAAACATGATGGCTTTGGAGGTGCACCAGGTGTTTTAGTTTTCACTCAAAAAAGGGAGACTTAGGCTAACTATTTTTACAGTGAAGAAATGTAAACAAATACTGACAAACTGCAGGAGAAACAAAAACAGACCAGGTGCCTCATCTTAACATTTCTCTTAAATGTTTTCCTAAAACTAAAAACAAAAGATAGGATTTGCTCAGGCTACATGTAACTTAAGATGAATTATTATATCCTTCCTGTGGGCCGCTGGCCCTCTCGAAAGATACTTGCCATCATGCCTAACAACTTTTCTGGGGGAACCCTGGAGGAATATATATGCACATACAATACTAGATAAACTATAGATCAGTTCATTATTGGTTTGGATGCAAACATGATTTTTTGGAAAGAAGAAATGTATAAAAAAAAGTAAATGTAAGTTGTTTAAATTAAGTGTTCCACTAGTTCCCATAACTTACAATTATGCTGTCAGTTCTTGTGAGGGCTGGTACATCTGAGTCTTCCCCAACACCAGAGTTGGAACTCTCGGGCATACAGTCTGTGCTGAAATCTGGACTCATTTCCTGTAGGGGGAGAAAAGAAAATGAAGCTACTACCTAATTACCTACAGTGGAAACAGAGATATGAAATATACTTTGTCATAGCATTTGTCTAATGAGTTCTTATTGCCTATAATGCCAAATCACTCCCTACTTGCTTGTATTTTAAGAACAGCCTGTCGTTTTGAGCCCCTTTGGTGTGGAGGCACCATGGGACAATGTATTTTTTGTATAAAGTTTACAGAGAAGATATCATGGGTAGATACTTGTTTTTATTGACAGATGAATAATATTTATTCTATTTTTAACAATGGCGTCAAATTTCTGATTTGCGACATTACCATTTAGGTTTAGTGCTATCCTACAGCTTGCACTCAACACGTATTTATTGTGTTCAAACACATCACAAACAGAGGTTGCGTTCCGAATCGCATACTTTCTACTATATAGTATGTAGAAAAAAGATTTAGGATGTCCCGATTCTTGTGGCCAGATTTAGGATGGTTAAAAGTACCCGGATGTCCTACTTCATCCAGCCAAGATTGTTGGTGTTGAAAACAGCATCCTATTTGGGCGATTCTGACCCACAATCCAGTGCGCACGTGAAGTGACGTCACATCGACGAAGCCTCCATATGAAAACAAACGGGGGATGCGACGGATATAAAAGCAAGAGGCAAGATCAAGGGGCAATCTTATGATGAAATAAGAGATTAAAAGTATGTCCCAATAGTATGCCTACTGCATCCTAACTAGATTATTTTTATCGTCAGATGTAGTACGTAGAATAGAAAAAAGAAAGAGTATGCGATCCGGAACGCAACCATAGTGCTATCAGTAGCTGCACCTGCACACTCACTGAAGTCATTTCTAAGGCTCTCGGAGGATACTGGCTATGGAGGTGGGCAGTACACCGTTATCGACACCGTCACCAGGGTGATGTTATGCCATAATATGGATTTCACAATACCATTATGACATCATAAACACCCACACTTGCTGGTTTAGCGCAGCTGACTGACTCTGGGAGCTGACAGTGAGCTACTGAGACTCCTGTGCTGCTCCACAGCTCTGAAAGCTCCATTTTGGAAACTCAAATGGTGCTTAATCTATTGGTAACAGACTTGTAAGTGTTCGCACACGTGTAGACTACTCTTCCTTGGAGAGAGGATCATGTATTCCCGCTGACGGAGCAGTCGAGCCACAGAGCTGGACAGGCTAGTGGGGAAAGCGGCTGAGCTAGCTGCAGCTCGGCCGCTTTCCCCACTAGCCTGTCCAGCTCTGCCCGGCTCGGTCGCCCTCTTCGCGGGGGAAAACCTACACAAGTGTCACTCCAACCATCGATTACTGCCGCTGCACGTTAAGATATGAATAGCAATAGATGAAACAATAGTAGGGCAATTACATTATTTTAAATGTTTTTTTAAGGAAGTCTCATTAACAGGTCTTAATAAGGTAGCAGCTAGTTTGTTATTAAGCCTGTAATTTCAAAATATTTAGTTTTAAGAACGCATGAAAAACAGTTGGAAAATGATCATACAACCCATTCACTTAAAAATGTGCACTATGTCACTTTGGGTGTGTCAGAAAAGTGACATTTTCAATGAAAGAACCAACTTTCCTCACAGGAAAATTTGATCCCTTGAACACTGTTTGAAGTTGGAATGCTTCCTGAAAAGTTACTGTTTTACTGTTGTTGTTTACAGCAGCTGGGCCCACAGTTTGGTTTACAAACATATTCTAGTCTTACGTTTGGTTCCAGGTTCCTCAAAATAATTTAGTTTTGATTTATGATCATAGAATTATTCAATACTAAGAATTACATGTAGAGAAAATATGTTTTGTAAACTAACTGCAGGCTCTGTGAATGTAAACAAATCCCCCTCCTCTGAAATGTCACAGTGCACCTTCAAGCTATTTTATTATAAACACATTAAATAGAATTTATAAAGAGATAGGCCAGGCTACTACTCCCATTATAGGCCTACAGGCGACACCAAAACATCATACTGTCAAATACAAGAAAAAAACGTGATAAAATGTTTTGGTCATATCGTCCAACTCTATTGGCTAGTAATTATGACAAGTTGAAGGCCTTAAGTTAAAACGACAACATGTTTGACACTTACCAAATACTCAGAAGCTGTAGTTCCTTCAGGTGGAATTCCTAGTGGTAACGAGTTCTCCCCATCTGGCTGTGAACTTCCTGGAGGCTAAACATAGACAGAGAACACATGTATTAAAGACCTGAAGGTGTATTGAACTCTGAGATCCTATGTAGTATAAATGTGCAAACATTTTTGAATCGGTTTATCCTAGCCTGAGAAAAGGCAGAAAGAGTGTTTTATGGTCTCACTGTATAATCCTACATTTTACTAGTGTGACATCACACAGTAAAAATGTAGGGTTATAGGATTAACAGGACAGCTGGGCCAAGGGAAGACTGAGGGAAGACAAACCTCATTTATTATATTAAAATAGCGATTTTATAATGATATAACGACGGTTCTATATGGGTGAAGTATTCCTTTAATGTGTCTAGAGATTGGTTGAGATTGAAGAGTTAAAGAACAAATTGTGTTGTGATCTTTTGAAATGTATCAGATTAAATAAATTAAAAAAGAGACAACATAAAAAAAAATTGCATCAACAATTCTCCCTAACCATTTAACTGAGAAACAGATAGACAGACAGGCGGACAGACAGACAGACAGACAGACAGACAGACAGCGATATCACTTCCTCACACACTACAATCTTAGGGTTGTTCAAATCTCAAAAGTAATTGTGTAAATGTCCAATGATGACGTGTTAAAATGTTTGTATGAATATTGTATCACCATCATAATAACCTTTGTTTGGTGGTCGATGTCATCCATATGCCAGCATAAGAATAAGTCATGATGGCTTCGTAAATGTTGTACGCGGGCTCTCAGCCTGATGATCGATCGGGCTGCAGGAGGTGAAATAAAAAGCAGTTGATACATTTTTATACTTCGAAATTCCTCATTTAAAAAAAAACAGTAAGAAATATATAAATACCACCACTCTGCAATAAACGTGCATATGTGTGCACATGTTCTCATGGGGGTGGAAATCAGATCTATGCTTAAACCTATTCAGACAAAAAGTGGCATTCCTTAAAAGAGTTGTTAAAAAGTTTATGAACTGATTCGAATGAAGTCCATGAACCCCTCTCCCGCGTTTATAATATGCATGTTAATAGCCAGGTTACAGTTGCTTTTTCGAGCTTATTCCCACAGGCTGCTGCCACCTTAACACATAAGCCGTCCACAGCCCACAATCCTGCCTTTACTAACTATGCCCTAGACCCTCTCCCCCTCCCCCTCCCTGTCTCTTAACCTTCAAGATAAAAAAAAAATAGAACCAAACTGTTTAGCTGTGTAAACCACTTGGTTAAATTAGAAGTTATTTTTAAAAAAGTGGCACTACACTTATTTGTGAAGCTTATTTTAGCTGATTCTGATGAGCTACTTATGGCTCTTTTAGGTGAAAATGCTCTTATAATACCCCTTAGCTGCTCAGACCCACACTCCCACATGCCCCTGAATATTACTGTAACACTTTATGAAGCCAGAAAAATAAAAGAAGGCTGCACAAATGCAGCCCATGACCCGAAATGCTAAAGTAGCTGATAATTGCTCACTTAGCTAACAACATTCCCAACCCGACCCTCATTGCAGACAAGCTAGTTCATTAACAAGCTAGGCCCTAGCTGCTAGGTCATGCTAGCTTAAGCAAACCATGCTAACGAAAGTATGAGTCGAAAAATTATCCACGGGGCATAGCCTTACTCATTTTCACTTCAGTTCATGTACTTACTCAGTTTCCATGTGTTTGGTTGTTGTCCATCCATGATGCTAATTTTCTTTCTTTTGTCTGTCTCTCCACTCCTCGCTTGCTCTCAATATGAGCACGGTGCCACTGCCAGCATGTGCTCTGTCTGAGCATGTGTGCTGCGCATGCTCTGAAGGAAGCAGCATTGCACGTGCTCTGTGAGTGCAGCCGAGCCCAGTAGAATAGTCAGTAGGAGAAACTGTGTGAGCGCTGTGGGTGGGGGATGGGCATAGGTGAGGCGGGGCCCGCAAAAGTCAGGAAAGGTGTTTCCCTCCCTCATCTCTCCAAGTCAGTGCGGACATTTTGTGAATGCATTGCTGTTTATATTAGTAGGCCCTACACACAAAGGAAAAATAAATGTAGGCCTATATGTTGATTGCCATGTTGTGCATTTAAAAAAAAATATATATATATATTGAAAAAAAAAAAAAAATATATATATATATATATATATATATATATATATATATATATAGGCTACAGTCATGCCCAAAATTATTCATACTCATGTAACATTTTGACTTGGACTTACTTTAATTCAACCAGCAAGTTTGATCTTGATTGGAAATGACACAGGCTTCTCCCCGAAGATATTAAGACGATGTACAAGGGGCATCATTGTGGGAAAAATAAAAAATATTAGTATCAGTAAAGCTACGCTGTAACCGCATAGTGCCTTCTCAACAACGTACCAGGGAAATATTTGTGCTAGATCTTGCTGGATCTGGCAACTCTCTTGCCGTGCTCTGAAGGACGGCAGCATTGCACGTGCTCTGTGAGTGTGGCCGAGCCCAGTAGAATAGTCAGTAGGAGAAACTGTGTGAGCGCTGTGGGTGGGGGATGGGCATAGGTGAGGCGGGGCCCGCAAAAGTCAGGAAAGGTGTTTCCCTCATGGGTTTCCCTCCCTTATCTCTCCAAGTCAGTGCGGACATTTTGTGAATTCATTGCTGTTTATATTAGTAGGCCCTACACACAAAGGAAAAATAAATGTAGGCCTATATGTTGATTGCCATGTTGTACATTTAAAAAAAATATATATATATTGAAAAAAAAAAAAAATATATATATATATATATATAGGCTACAGTCATGCCCAGAATTATTCATACCCATGGAAAATGTTGACTTAGACTTACTTTAATTCAACCAGCAAGTTTGATCTTGATTGGAAATGACACAGGCTTCTCCCCGAAGATATTAAGACGATGTACAAGGGGCATCATTGTGGGAAAAATAAAAAATATTAGTATCAGTAAAGCTACGCTGTAACCGCATAGTGCCTTCTCAACAACGTACCAGGGAAATATTTGTGCTAGATCTTGCCGGATCTGGCAACTCTCACGTTGTTATCTGTGTATTTAGTCTTTATTCCCCTGTGAAGTTGCAGAAACATCGCTTATTTGCCTATTTTAGATGTATTCTAAATAGGATCGTGTCAGATGGAGCAGCGTTTTACACAGTAGGCGTGCGATGGCTGTGACTCAACACTATTTAGTTTGCCAGTCTAATTTTTTTCTTTTTATTGACAGATGCGCTAATCTCCCTGCTAAAACAGAGAAATCTGTTGACTCTTCATTTGACTTTAAAAAAGCCTACAAGAGGTAGCCTAAAGAGGGAGAGAGAGAGCAAGCTAGCAAACTTTAGGAATACAGTTTAGTTGTAACTGTAGCACCATGCAGACCAGTATGATGCATGCACAGTGGATTTTTTAATCCGGCTGTGTTCTGGGACCTCATACATTACTATGCACAGAATGATAAAATGGAGCATATAATAGGCATGCATTTGCTAAATTGCATAGATCAATTGACCCTCCACTCAGTCTTTAAACTCACCATATAGGCCCCTTATCAGTCTACATCACACAGCGTCACTCCCCGCTCTACTGCGCATGTCAGTAGCAGAAAGAGATGAGAGCGACAAGAGCCACAATCGTATCTTGTTGTGCTGTTGGATGCACAAACCGTTTTTTTTTAATGGTGATAAAGCTAGAAATGCCCAAATGCACCACTGTATAATTGCATAAATGAGTTGTGAAATGTTTACAATAAGGACAGTGACATAGCAAGCTTAGCCTATATGAATTTGTAGCGTTATATTATTATGATATACTGTAAATTAATAATCTTAAGTATACAATTAAAATACGTTATCCTATTCTAAATTGCATACCCGGCCACACTGTCAGGATGCAGTTGTTGTTCTTATTTACAATGACCCAGACGTTATACATCTCCATCCTCTTCCCTTGTGTTTGACTCTATGGTTTGACTAGGCAGTAGGAGTGTGCACGTGTACATGTGTAGCCGGTTAGTAAATCATAACCGTTTAGGAAAAATCAGTTTTGTTTTTTGTTTTTAAGTTTGAAAATTACTTCATTTATGTCAAGGAGTGGGGTCGACATGTGCTACTGTAGGCTACTAAAGCACATAACACAAACAATTATTGTGTTACCGCGTAGGGGTCATTAAGACGTATCCCGTTCAATAGTGTTAATGTTTCCGCATCACCAATTGTATGTCTCAATATCTGATTAATGCATTCAACATCACAAGCATATCCAAGCCCTGGGGAGCTTTGTGTCTCTTGTGGGTTTCTGTGTACTATTGCTGTCCTCTATCTGGCCATAAGGCTATCTCTATGCTAAGAGAGGGGGATTTCAAACATGTGCATCTTCTTTGGACTTTGCTATGTTTTAAGGTCTGGTTTATTACATCACATTTGATAAAACATTTTTTTAAATTCAGTCAATATTGTTATATAGCGATGAGAGGCCAAGCAGGTATGAAAAATCAAAGGTGGTATTTAGAAATTAAGAAAACAATTGTCAAAAAGATTACTGTGACCAAGCCTTCATATTCATTCAGCTATCCAGTGTAGTGTCAGCTTTTGTAGTTTATATTAATTCAATGCTTTTCCATATTTCATGCATCATTCAACGTTTCAATCCCATTCAGATGTATATTTTTTCAACATTCAGCAGTAAAGCTTCTTAAATGTCAGCTTTCTCACTGCAATTTCTTCAAGGAATTGCATTTCTGGTTATGTTTACACACACACACTTTGTCAGGAAAAGGTCCCCACCGGTGCAAATGAGCACCATGCAATACCATCTATGACCACTATCCCTTACACACTTTGTCAGGAAACGGTCCCCACAGGCAGATAAGCACACTGCAATACCAACCCTGACCACTAGAGGCACACCCAGAGTAGTGAAAAGTGGTTTCTTGGGGCCCAATTTTTTTTTCAAAGAAAAAAGCACCAGGCATATCAGCAAGCTGTTTTCTATTGATTGCAATGCTCGTGCCTGTGGGGCCCAGGGATCGGGCCCCACCGGGAAAATTGGGCCCCACCGCGTGAGTGGAATCTCAGGTGTTGGGCCTCACCGGAATAGAAAAACAAACGCACACACACACACACACACACACACACACACACACATCCTTGAGTTTATAGATAAAATTCTAATCTAATCAACCTTTTAAAAAGCCGGGCCTGTGGCGATGGAGCTGTTATGGATAAGGCTTCAGTGTTCAGCATGATTGATGGTCCGCGTTCGGTCGCAGGATTTATTAAAATCTATAATGGAGATGATGTGAGGTCCATAATGAGCTTTCCATGCTTTTAAAAAAATAACAACATCGCAGGGAGAAGGGGTTTGCATGTGTGTGTGTGTGAGTGTAAATGTATGTGTGTGTGTGTGTGTGTGCGTGAGTGAGTGTAAATGTATGTGTGTGTGTGTGTATGAGAGAGAGTCTGTGTGTGTGTGTGTGCGTATGTGTGTGTGTGTGCGTGCGTGCGTGTATGAAAGAGAGTCTGTGTGTGCGTGTGTGTGTGTGGTGTGTGTGTAGTATATTTGTGTGTGTGTGTGTGTGTGTGTCTATCCATCTCCTAATTCTCTAAACATTTCTATTGATTCAAGTTGTCATCCCTCCATCCATCTATCTATTTACTTATTTATCCGTCCACTAATCTGTCCATCCATCCTCCTGTCCATTATTATTATTATATTCATATCTGTTTCATTCATCATCCATCTATCTAATAATCATTTTAACATCCCTCCGATACTCTTGTGTTTGTGTGTGTGTGTGTGTGTGTGTGTGTGTGTGTCCGTGTCCGTGTGTGTGTGCGCACCGCCCAGGTATAAATGTAAAGCAATTTGGGGCTGAGAAAATCGGCTAAAATTCACTCCATAAGACAAGTCCATTTACCATTCAGAAGACAGCTTTGTTATTTTTTTTAATTGTGAAATAAATGCAATAATTTTTTGAAGTTGTGAGTTTTTGAAATTATTGGAAGCGAGTCGAGCAAAGAACAGCCGAAACACAAACAGTACCATGATAACAGTATGCTTTGGCATGGTATGAATACCAGCGCTGTGTTCGAAAAGAGTTCTACTCATACTAAAAGCCCTACTAACGTCTACTCATACTAAAAGCACTAATGTCCTACTCATACTAAAAGCCCTACTAACATCTACTCATACTAAAAGCACTAATGTCCTACTCATACTAAAAGCCCTACTAACACCCAACTCATACTAAAAGCCCTACTAACGTCTACTCAAACTAAAAGCACTACAAACATCCTATTCATACTAAAAGCCTAGTGTGTGTCGTAGGGCTTTTCATACTTCCTCCAGCTTCCCTCGTGGGAACAAAGGCGTCTAGAGAAACCTTGTAGTTCTGTAACAGCAGCTGATCAGTGTTCCGAGCTGATGTTCCACTTCCCTGTCTAGTCAGAGGCAGGTGAAGCTGGGTAAGCCCTCGGAGGGTTTGTGTGTGTGTGTGTGTGTGTGTGTGTGTGTGTGTGTGTGTGTGTGTGTGTGTGTGTGTGTGTGTGTGTGTGTGCAGGTGTGTCTGTTTGTGTGTGTGCAGGTGTGTGTGTGTTTAGAGTGTGTATGTGTGAATGTGTATTTGTGTGTATGTGTGTGTCATGTGTATGAGATAGACAGTGTGTGTGTGTGTGTGTGTGTGTGCGTGCGTGCGTGCAGGTGTGTGTGTGTGTGTGTGCGTGCGTGCAGGTGTGTGTGTGTGTGTGTGCGTGTGTGTTCTCGGAGGAGCTAACACAAAGAGAGCGATCAGATCTGAATCCTTGTTGGTTCACAGTGTGTTTTGCTGGCTTTAGTTTCTGCGCTGTCAGACATGGTGTGCTCTCGCCACAGAGGCCGACAACACAACTCATTAGATATAACCTTGGCTGTGTGTGTGTGTGTGTGTGTGTTTGTGTGTCTGCGTGTGTGTGTGTCTGTGTGTGCATAAACTATTTTTGTGAGAACCAATTTGAGTTTTAGACCTTAATAGTGAGGTCATTTTTGGAAAGTGAGGACATTGTGTCCAGTTCTCACTTTGGGACAGGCCTTTAAAGGGCTGTTTGAGGGTTAACACTAGGTTTTAAGGACAGGCCTTTAAAGGGCTGTTTGAGGGTTAACACTAGGTTTTAAGGACAGGCCTTTAAAGGGCTGTTTGATGGTTAACACTAGGTTTTAAGGACAGGCCTTTAAAGGGCTGTTTGAGGGTTAACACTAGGTTTTAAGGTTCAGGTATGAATTAGGTTTATGTTAGGGTTAGTGTAAGGGGTGGGGTTAGGCATTTAGTTTGGATGGTTAGTGTTAGGGTAAGGGGCTAGGGAATGCATTATGTCAATGAATGTCAACTCAAGTATAGCCGTACAAACGTGTGTGTGTGTGTGTGTGTGCCGTGTGTGTGTGGGTTAGTGTTACAGTATCTCTGCCATTTTAATGCCACAAAATCCAACGCCCTTGTCGATTTGAATATATTACATCTTTCTTAACTGCTTCCCACCTCCCAACCAGTTCAGCCCACATCTTCCTTAAAACAAAAATCCTCCAGGAAACATCAAAGCTGTATGTGTGTGCGTGTGTGTGTGGCTGTGTGTGTGTGTTTTGCCGGTCTGATGGCTTTCCCCTTTCTGCTCTTAACTCGGCAGCGACAGAAGCTCAAAGATTGAAGACCTCAGAAGAAAACAGGCCCGAAGCAGTTGGCAAGGCAACCTCTGTGTGTGTGTGTGTGTGTGTGTGTGCGTGTGTGTGTTGAAGACCTCCTACTTCCAAGAGAATCTACAGATTAGCTGATTGTCACACTCCAAAAAGAGAAAAAGCCGAGAAAGATATCGAAGAAATGAAAAAATAAAAGAAACTAAATTCCATGTGTGTTCCAAGCATGTGAAGATAAGGGCCAAGTCCACAAAAGGATTGGGACGCTTTTACGGCCTCTAAACCGGGGAAAATGTCAGAAAAAGATTCACAAAGCACATGCAAAGGGGGAAATGAAATGCATGAAATCTGCGCTCAAAGTGATGATAGTCCTGTGCCAAGCCTTTGAAAATACCACCTGAGACCACCAGAGAGAGAGAGAGAGAGAGAGAGAGAGAGAGAGAGAGAGAGAGAGAGAGTAAAGGTCCACGGGTCAGATTTGAACCCGCGACCACTGAAACATGGCCTGAGTCCACATGATACAAGCTCTCCAGCGCCAACACACAGCCAACTGTAGGCAACAAACAAAACTGATGCATTGTGCAAAATTCTGACGCTCTCTGCATTTTTCATTCACTTCTGAAATATGGAGGAAAGCCTGAAACACTAGAGGAAGAGATACGCTTACTCAATTAAACGCAAAAGGAGGGCAACTGGCGCTCAACCGGCAAACTGTGGGCGTGTTTTTGCGCCGGCATAAAATAAATCCATATTCTGGTAACACTTTACAATAAGACATGAAAGACAGTAAAAAAAAACGATTGAAAAAAAATCCTTTTAATTCCTGACACATATATTTAATTGAACTAAAGATGATGATTATGTTAATCCGATTTCTAGGAATGCGAAAACAAACAGTGGAAAATAAAACGTACTGTACAGCCTTTGAGATGTCAGACTGTCAACATGTTCAGGTGAAAATAAGAAAACAAGAACAAGAAAAATGTTTCTGGAATCCGAGTTGTCTCAGCTGTGTGTGTGTGTGTGTGAGATGTGTGTGTGTGTGTGAGAGAGATGGGTGTGTGTGTGTGTGTGTGAGATGTGTGTGCGTGTGCGAGAGATGGGTGTGTGTGTGTGTGTGTGTGTGTAGGATTAAAGCAGCAGCAGCATTTGATGTAGTAGGCGGTGCAGCTGTGCCGTTCTGACACTGAACAGCCTCTAATGTACAAACGGTGAGCGGGGAATTTACCTTCTTTTTTTGTTCCTAATCCTCTAAAAGCTTCTGGAGGCCAAGTTGGCATCTCTCTCTCTCTGTCTGTCTGTCTGTCTCTCTCTCGGCATGTCTCTCCTTTTCTCTCTCTCTCCCTCTCTCTGTATGTGTCAGGAATTAAAAGAATTGTTTTCACTTTTTTTACTGTCTTTTCTCTCTCTCTCTCTCTCTCTCTCTCTCTCTCTGTCGCTCACCCTCTCACACACACACTCTCTTTCTTTCTAAAGCGCTATATACGTGACGTCTTGATGCAAACACATGTTGCCAAGGTGTATACTGTACACAACACGAGCACAATAAAGATAAAAGAATGTGCACAAATATATGTCAATATGATTTGTCGCGGATGACAGTGAAACAACCAGTTAATTATCAGTGAGGGTGAACCTCAGACACAGTCTTTCAGCACAACAAAACAACACAAATAAACAGCACGAAATTCTGAATGACATGAAGAAGCATTTTGGTTTTCTTCACCAATCACATCAAACTAGAAGTGATTTAGGAATATATCATTAAAGGAATACTTCACCCTTACGGAACCGGCGTTCTATCATTATAAAATCGCTATTATAATATAACGAAGGAGGTTTTTCTTCCCTCAGTCTTCCCTTGGCCCAGCTGTCCTGTTAATCGTAACCCTACATTTTACCATGTTTGATGTCACGCATGGGAAAATGTAGGGTTAGACAGTGAGACCATAAAACACTCTTTCTGCCTTTTCTCAGGCTAGGATGGACCGATTTCTAAAATGTTTGCACATTTATACTACATAGGATCTCAGAGTTCAATACACCTTCATATTTTCACCGGGTAGTAGGTCTTTAAAGGTGCACCACTATGCAGTTTCAGGGAAGGGGGTGTGGGGGTACTTGTTTACATTTGCAGAGCCTGCAGTTGGTTTACAAAATATTTTCTCTACATGTTATTCTAAGGTTGAAATCTTTCTTAATGTGGTGCCTAGCTAAAGCCTTTATGCCGTCAAGAGTTCTTCTATGTGCTTCCAGTTATCTTTGTTATTATTATTGCACTTACTTTGTTTGTGGAAGTTGATTGTAGTCAGGGCGCTCCGGTGGCGTAACTTGGATAGAGTGCGTACCATATCGGTCATCCCCCTCTCTCTCTGTCTGTCTCCCAATATCAACTCTGTACTGTAAAATACTATGCGCTCGCTCAGCATTCACTGTTTGTTTGCACACCTGCCTACAATTACTGACCTGATTACAAGGCTTTCTGTCACTACCACTGGTCAACACCAGATGGAGACATTTATCATGCTTTTAAATCAGTCTAACCTAATCAAGTGAAATGGCTCCAATGTATAGTCCAAAGTATAGAATAATTATATCATCATAAATCAAAAGAAAATTATTATGACAAAAAAGACCAGAATTGAATTCTTATGGATGGATGGACTTTTTGGCTTTATTGTATATTTTAATGATAATATTAATATAGTTTGTTGTCTAGCTGTGTGTCTCATAATTCTTTTAAATTATTATTATTTTTAATAATAAGTATCCATTGTATTTATGGGCACAGTTTTAAAAAGAAAACAATGTCAAAACAAGCAAGTTAAAAATATATTAATAAAATTAAACAAAAACAACATATCCGTTCATTTGAAAGAGTGTGACATCGGATGGGCCAGTCTGATACTTTTCCGTATGTGTTGGGAACATTTTTTAATTATTTTTTTGTGTCTGATAATTAATAAGCAACACGTCATGTTATTTTGGTCTAACTGGTCTTGTGGTCATGATTCTGGCATTTTACCTTATTGGAGGCTGCGGTTTAAAAAAGTGAGTTTGATTAAAAAAAATTACAGCACACACAGTACGGACAGGCAGCAGATTGTGAGCATATATTCACTGATTTTGACAAAAAAAAGTGATTTTGACAACAAGCAGATTCTCCAGGTTCACACCCTACTCCACCCTTAAAGGGACACTGTGTAACATTTTGAGTAATTTATTAGCTAAAATCAATGTCCTCATTCATAAATATGTCCTCATTGGTGTAAAATCACCTCTGCCAATAGTCTGAATTATCCTCCTGAGCGGAGAATTACAAATATTAATGTTACATTTTGTACATTGAGCAGGCAAGTCTTATGGAGGCGTCCATGTTTTTGGAATGTCATCAGGTGCATTGTTTAAAATGTAGAATAGTTCTTGTCCTTGAAGGCCACTGTAGCTTCTGTTATTATTCAAAAGGGTTGGTGTTACCCAGGGAGCGTTGCATTCTAGATCTTTCTTGAACTTTCTAGATGATGTCATATTACACAGTGCCCCTTTAAGTCTCTGTGTTTGTGTAATTTTTCTTATGACACTGTATTCATTGATATTAATAGAAGCCGTCACAGCTGAATGCTTCTGTGTCTGCAGACGGATTTAGCACACAGATAGGGAGGCAACAGAGAGGAGGCAACACATAGGAGGCAACAGATAGAGAGGCAACACATAGGAGGCAACACATAGGAGGCAACAGATAGAAGGCAACAGATAGGAGGCAACAGATAGGAGGCAACACATAGGGGGCAACAGATAGGAGGCAACACATAGGAGGCAACAGATAGAAGGCAACAGAGAGGGAGGCAACAGATAGAAGGCAACAGAGAGGGAGGCAACAGATAAGCTACTGTGACGTCGTGTGTGTGGAGGGCGGGCGTGTTTTTCTCTGAGTAACACAAGAAAAACTTTCAAACTCAAGCCAACGCGTCACTCAGCATTTCATTCGGGATTCCCTTCTTGGTTTCCACGTCACAAGAAAACCTAAACATTGTGATTTCACACCAGGAGCGTCACGGCTTCAACCACATGTTTCTAACAATGTGATGACACATACGTATGTGGTGACAGTCACGTCTTAAAATATCCTCTTATCTTTGAAAACATGTTTATTCCTGTCTTTTATTGAACCCCTTTACGATGTGGATGTGCCTGTTATTATCATTGTTTGCATGTTCATGTAGACAGCAGCTTGTCTTTGGGATTATGGTGTTTTTTTAATGTTTTTTTAACCTTTATTTAAACAGGTAAATCCCATTGAGACCCGAGAATCTTTTTCAAGCGCGACTTGTTCCCATTTACACGTTTCCATTCACACACACATTCATACACAGGGTGCAAGCTAACTATCAGGAGCAATGTGGGGTTCAGTGTCTCGCCCAGGGTACATTAATTAACTGTTAGTTAATGCTTGATTAAGGCTTAATAAGCATTTACGATGCATTACCAAACTGTTAATAGTAAATGCTTAATAAACATAAACTGAGCATTTACTAAATGTTATACTTAGTTTATGCTAAACTAAGCGTTAGTTAACAAAGCATTAACACTTACTTAATGCTTAACATGCATTTACTACGCATTCACTATCCATTAATAGCATTAACTAACAGATAATTAATGTACCTTTATTGTAAAGTGTCACCAACAAAATTATAATAAAATTAAAGAAAGGAACAATATCTTAAATATCTGAAAGTGATAGGAAATTAGATAATAGTACATGGTCTCAGCATATCGCATTTAGTTTGAATAATTCAATTTGAGTGAATTGATACTTACATACGTAAATAGGAGTATGCTGAACATGGACTCACATAAATGCCTGTGTGTCCGATGGGTTCTGTGTGTCCGATGGGTTCTGTGTGTCCGATGGGTTCTCTGTGTCCGATGGGTTCTGTGTGTCCGATGGGTTCTGTGTCCGATGGGTTCTGTATGTCCGATGGGTTCTGTGTGTCCGATGGGTTCTCTGTGTCCGATGGGTTCTGTATGTCCGATGGGTTCTCTGTGTCCGATGGGTTCTGTGTGTCCGATGGGTTCTGTGTGTCCGATGGGTCCTGTGTGTCCGATGGGTCCTGTGTGTCCGATGGGTCCTGTGTGTCCGATGGGTTCTCTGTGTCCGATGGGTCCTGTGTGTCCGATGGGTTCTGTGTGTCCGATGGGTCCTGTGTGTCCGATGGGTCCTGTGTGTCCGATGGGTCCTGTGTGTGCATTCCTGAGGTGACGTACAGTATAATCATACTGGGCTTGTGACACTCCTTTCTGGCATGACATCAGTTAAGTATCCGTTCTACACTGACGGTAATAAAACTAACAATGTGTTTATGAGTTACATAATTGTAACACATGTTCAGAGTGCCTGCTGCTGTTAATAGTTTTTTTCAAACAATTAGTCAATTGCTACATTGAAATTTGTCTTTTCTCATATCCCCTCTCAAGTTCCCACACTCCAGAAGGGGTCCTCACACAGGGTCAGCCATAGTACAGCGCCCCTGGAGCAGTTTGGGGTTAAGTGTCTTGCTCAAGGACACAATGGTAGAGATGGTGGGCCCGGTAGATGTAATAGCAGTCACAACTAGTTTTACTACTAACACCCTCCTGTCCGGTGACGGGGATCCAACCAGAGACCTCATAGTTACTGGGAGGAGGAACCAGAGACCTCATGGTTACTGGGAGGAGGAACCAGAGACCTCATGGTTACTGGGAGGAGGAACCAGAGACCTCATGGTTACTGGTCAGACCCTCTTTACTCTAGTCTAGGCCATCCTATCTAATAACATTTTTAATTCAGAGTGAATTCTTGTGTGATGAAGTGTTTCTTTAAAGTTACATCACTGTTGGTTTTCATTTTAATGTGACAGAAACATCTCAGAGACGGATCTGAAAACCTGGACAATATTTGAATTTTATGTAAAGTCCCTGTAAACCCAGATCACAATCTCCTTCTAACAATGGCGTATGGGTGTTTGCATGACCGTAAAGGAACTGAATTATGTAACACATCATTTAAATAATGATAAACAAATTCCTGAATGTTAGATCCATTTATAGTAACAAGACAGGTCCCATGCTTACAATGAGACACACACCTGTTGATTTATGTTGATCCCGTTAGCAACAACCTTTCTCTTTTAATTTTTTTTTTTTATTATTTCTTAAATGTAATTTCTAATGTCTAATCTTGATGTTTGTTATGTCTGTAAAGCACTTTGAATGGCCTTGTGGTTGAATTGTGCTATAGGGTGGGTAGTTGCATGATAGTAAAGCAACTGAAAAGAGTTACAGGCATATTTATCATTCCAAAATTAAGATATTGTCATTTAAGTTTGATACATCTAACTTTGATGGCATATATTGATTTGTTTACTACTACTATTTTTTATTTACTGCTATTTTAGACCAGCTTTCCAGAGGCATACATTAACTTATTTAACACATAATTTAAATACTTATACAATTCCTGAACGTTAGATCCATTTAAAGTAACAACACAGGTCTCAAGCTTACAATGAGACACACACCTGTCGGTTTGGGTGGATGCCGTTAGCAACAGCCATTCAGCTTATTTTTTTTTTACTATTTCTTAAATGCAATGTCTAATTAATGTTTGTTTTGCCTCTTTAAAGCACTTTGAATGGCCTTGTGTCTGAATTGTGCTATAGAAATAAACTTGCCTTGCCTTTTACACAGTCTGCAGCTTCAGGGCTAAACAACCACATGGCATCTCTTCACTTCACTGCACTAACCTGGTCAGACAGCGGGTAAGTTGCTCTATTTCATGATCACTTCTCATTAATTGGAATCAGACAAAAGGCAGGGTAGTTTAAGTTACAGGAATAGGAACAAGTATATCTATTTTGGGAGTCTTGGGCGAAGTTTTAGCAAATGCAATGGTACAAAAATAATATTAAATGTACAATGCCTAACAAAAGGGATCACACCATCATAAAAGGTGTGGAACAACTCCCAATGTGTCATTATCAAAACATAACAAAGTACAATATACAACAAGCCTGGTGCAATCTCTTGAGGATAAAACGTCAAGTCTAGAAGAAGAAAAAAAAGGTCACTCAACCAGTTTTTTTTTAAATACTACATATCACATCAACCTAGTAGTGCTTACGTTAGGACACACCTTAGACAGTGGGGAAAAACATTACTCATAGAATTCATCTACGTCTTTTTCTCATTGCCTAATGTCAACTCACCTGCTTTTTGTGGATATAAAAGCAGCTGTTTGTTGAGCAGTAGGATATCAGCGAGCAAACAGCAAAGGAAACAGAACAGATGGAATCATTGAAACACTTTCATCACCAGACAAAATCTGTAAGTACTTTAATGATGACTGAAGCATTGTTTCCTTTCTCGCTTTAATTGCGATGTAATTATGGAATTAGACTTTGGTTCTTTATAATGGGTGTTGACTTAAGGTGAGCTACTGCAGGTGAATAGGGTAACATTTTAACTAATCATCATGAAACTTTACCAGTTGATTACTGACATTAAAACAATATTTGAATTTTTTATTCTAAAATGTTAAAATAAATATGCAAATTTGGCAATTTCTAACTTAGCATGCATAACGCATTGCATCTCTTTGAAAATCGAAAATCTACATTGATATATATTTTGGGACATTTATTTATACAAGTATGAAAGAAGACTTGATGAACCTTGGTTCTCTCCTGCCCTGTCTCACCTTCATTTGAGTGCAGTGATCTCTGTGTGTGTGTTATTCTAGAGAAAAAGAAAAAAAAATATTTAGTTTTTAAATTTTCTATATAGATTTTGGTTGTGTAAATCTAAAGAGACTTGTGTTTGCGTTTGAAAGTCGATAATTTTTTTTTTAAAAGCCTGATTTATTTCATTCACCATGAAATGATCATGACAAATACAATCTTATTTCATAAAACTTCAAGGTGCTACGAGGAACTTTTAAATATTTCTGAAACAGTCTCATTTTTCCTCTGATGATCATAAATTACATGTAACAGCAAACAAGACCATCAGTGCTAAGAATGCTATTTTTATATAGTTTTTCTTTATGCTTTTGTCATGGGTATGCTCCCCCTGGAACAACAGCTGGTATAGTAAACACACTACCGCTTTTGTCCAAAGGTGGGCGCTAGAATTAACAAAAATGGAAATTTCCTTGTGGCACCTTTAATCAATTTGATTGTCTATTTGTTTATTTTTTTATATGTATTTTTTCTATAATTCACATAATCTGTATTTCTAGACTGTTATCATGGCATCACAAACATCATTGTAAATGCTTCATGTTATTTTCTGTTCATTTTCTAGTCTATCTGTCCTATGTGTCACTTCATCATTCTATATCTAACAAACAGAATGAAAAATGTAATTGACCGAAATCTGTTTTTATATATTTTTAGACAGCTAAGCACCACAAGACAATGATGCTGAACATCTGTGCCCTTCTACTTCTGTTTGTTGGTAAGTTTAAGATTTTACTTTCTAATAACCTGCTGTCAGAATGTAGCATAATCTTAATGTAATATTAATCCATTCATGTTTGTTCTACAGCCTCAGGCAACGGACAGGCGGGGTCCATAACGACAATGCCAGTTTCCCCAACGACAGTGACAGCTGCTCCTACAACAACCACCGCTGCCCCAACAACAACAGTTGTTCCTACAACCACCGTCGCCCCAACAACCACCGTCGCCCCAACAACCACCGCTGCCCCAACAACCACCGTCGCACCAACAACCACGGTTGCCCCAACAACCACCGCTGCCCCAACAACCACCGCTGCGCCAACAACCACCGCTGCCCCAACAACCACCGCTGCCCCAACAACCACCGTCGCCCCAACAACCACCGCTGCGCCAACAACCACCGTCGCCCCAACAACCACGGTCGCCCCAACAACCACCGCTGCCCCAACAACCACCGCTGCGCCAACAACCACGGTCGCTCCAACAACCACCGTTGCCCCAAAAACCACCGTTGCCCCAACAACCACCGTTGCCTCAACAACCACGGTTGCTCCAACAACCACCGTTTCCCAAACAACCACCGCTGCGCCAACAACCACCGTCACCCCAACAACCACCGTTGTTCCGACAACAACCGCAACCCCAACAACCACCGTTGTTCCGACAACAACCGCAACCCCAACAACCACGGTTGCTCCGACAACCACCGTTGCCCAAACAACCACCGCTGCGCCAACAACCACCGTTGCCCCAACAACAACACTTGCCCTAACATCCACCGTTGCTCCTACAACCACAGTTGCCCCAACAACAACACTTGCCCCAACATCCACCGTTGCCCCAACAACCACCGTTGCTCATACAACCACCGCTGCTCCTGCAACCACCGTCGCCCCAACATCCACTGTTGCCCCAACAACCACCGTTGACCCAACAATCACCACTGCCCCAACAACAACAGTTGCCCCAACAACCACCGCTGCCCCAACAACCACAGTTGCTCAAGAACCAACAACCACAGTTGCCTCAACAACCACCGTTGCCCCAACAACAACAGTTGCCCCAACATCCACCGTTGCCCCAACAACCACCGTTGACCCAACAATCACCACTGCCCCAACAACAACAGTTTCCCCAACAACAACCATTGCCCCAACAACCACAGTTGCCTCACCAACCACCGTTGCCCAAGAACCAACAACGACCGTTGCCCCAGAACCAACAACCACCGTTGCCCCAACAACCACCGCTGCCCCAACAACCACCGTTGCTCCAACAACCACCATGGCCCAGGAACCAACAACCACAATTGCCCCAACAACCACCACTGCCCCAACAACCACAGTTGCCCAAGAAGCAACAACAACAGTTGCCCCAACAATCACCATTGCTCCAACAACAGTTGCTCCAACAACCACCGTTGCCCAAGAACAAACAACCAATTCCTCCTCTGCTGTCTTCAACAACACTAGTTTCCTGTTGGTCATCGCCGTCGTTACAGCAATTCTTCAGAATTAAAAACTGAATCAGAAACAGGAACTCAACAACCAAAATATATCACTTCATAGACACTTTATTTATATATTAATCTCCTAATCTGTAAAACCCTCAAAACTCACATATTTCCACGAAACTCCACTCTCTAACGTATTCATCAATATGATTTTTTTTGTTGATGCTTTTTTGTATTTATTTATTTATTTAAATATTGATATAATGTATTTTTGCCCGGGTGTCCTTGAGTGCTATGAAAGGCGCCCATACATACAATGGATTAATATTGTTATTTATTTAAAAACTGAAGGGTTTGAATTTATTTATTGCAATTATTTACAAACACTTTACCTTGATTTGTATCTATTTATTATACCTTGAATTTTGTATTTTTATATCTATTTGTGTTTGCAAATGCTTTAACTGTGACTTGTATATTTTCTGAAAACAAAATAAATGTTATGATTAAGAATCTTGTGCCAGCCATTCTTTAAAGGTGCTACAAGGAACTTTTAAATATTTCTGAAACGATTTTCCTCTGATGATAATAAATGACATGTAACAAGCAAACGAGACCATCAGTGCAAAGAATGATATTTTTATACAGTTTTTCTTAATGCCTTTGTCATGAGTACGCTCACCCAGGAACAGCAGCTGGGGTAGTTGAAACACTACCGCTTTTGTTCAAAGGGGGCGCTAGAATGAACAAAAACTGAAAGTACCTCGGAGCACATTTAATAGTCTTTCTCAAAGTAAAATTTGACAAGTTTCAAGAGTAGAAGTTTGGTGGTTAATAGTGTAACATTACTAGCTATTAGAATGCATCCGACCTGCCAGAATGGACAACTCAGGGATAACTGGCTGAAATGTATGGAGGCCCTAGCTTCCTCATTTGTAAGAGTATTTTGTTCAGTGTCAGGGAATCGTCTTGATTGCACCGGACAGGAGGGTGTTATTTGTAACATTAGTGGTGGCTGGTTTTACATCTAGGGTGCCCATCATCTCTACCATTGTGTCCTTGAGCAAGACACTTAACCTCAAACTGCTCCAGGGGCGCTGTACTATGGCTGACCCTGCGCTCTGACCCCCTCTGGAGTGGACAACTGGAGAAGGGATATGTGAAAATACACATTTCAATGTGCCCTGTGTACAATTGACAAACACTGTATTAACTTACTAAGCTATCAAGCTGATTGTGTGATAGTCTATATCAGCTTCTATTCACTTTGGAAACAAGTACATCTCGTTTTCCCTTGCTCTGATATTAAAAACGTCAACAAAAGAATCAAATAAAGGCCTGGCTATCTGTGGTAGAGGACAGCTGTCTACAGAATGGGACTGGGGTGGAGTCCCGTTTCTATATGTGGTTTGTGCTGCTCTGTTGCAGACGAACATGAAAAAAAACAACAGGGTGTGAGAGGAAATAATATTAACCGCATCTGATCTAAGCGATTTCACCACATTCACCTGGCATGTTTGTCAGAAAAACCTGTTCAACTCGCTATAATGCAGCAACTGATAAAAGTTTGGCAACGAGTTCAGATAATTTGATTAAAAGGTGGAGTCAAGTACAAATACTTCACCTACTTCTACACACTTCTACACGCACACACACTCGCACACACACACACTCACACACACACACACACACACAAACACACACACACACACACACACACACACAAACACACACACACACACACACACACACACAAACACAAACACACACACAAACACACACACACACACACTCACACACATACAGGTGGAGTCAGGGATTCTGGAGAACTCTTGTTGTCAAAATCACTTTTTTTAAATCAACTGATATCTTCTTATTATCTGCTCCTGTGTGTGTGCAAAATGTAAACGAAAAGGTAAGTAAACAAAGGGGCCCACTGTAGCTATAGCAACATGCCTGTTTACAGAGCCTATAGGACGTGTATTAACACTGATGTATTTTCAGTGGATTGTGAAAAAATATTCACCTATTTCTACAAAAATAGGTGACTATATAGGTGAAACAAACAAGTGTTACATGTAATTTATGATCATCAGAGGAAAAATAAGACTGTTTCAGACATATCTTAAAGTTCCTCATAGCACCTTTAAGAGAAAAGAAAAAATAACACATAGCAACTATCTTCAACTTTAGTTATGCCTCAGTTATGCCAAGAGGTTTTGTGATACACAGAATTTGAGTCTTACTTTACTGCAAGGGTCGTGACAGTATCATTGTCCTTAGAAAGTAAAAATAAAAACATTTAAATGGAGGCAAAGGTCACAACAGTTATCATGAAATAGGAACAGGTTTTCCTGTGAGGTGAGGCCACACCTTGTCATCTTGACACGTGCCAAGTTGTGAGTTTTAATGTTGGCTACATAATGTCCTTTATACAGCAAAACATCCGTGAGCTCTCAGTAGGTATTTAAAGCCCCTGTTAACCCAAATCAACAAAATCCTTCCAACTTATGTAACTTAGGGAGTCAGCTGCATGATAGCAAAGCATCTGAAAAGAGTTATAGGCATATTTATCAATCCACATTAAAGATATTTTCATTTTAGTTTGATAAACTTTACAGAAGTTCGGTTTAGATGAGGTGGACTATGATTTAGTTCTTCTTACTCAATAAGTATTTTGAATCAAACATGGCCATTATCTGCCGTTCTATATAATAAAAACAATGACGCCCACACAGTCCTGTAAAATGGTCTAGATGGTAAAAAAAGCTGTTTTTTTTAACTAAGCTTTATACTGAAAATACTGATGTCACTTGCATTTGCATTGCCCTGCTAAAAAGAAACAGTGCTTTTAGGATAACATTTGCATATTGTCGAGAGGTGGACCTCCCATTAGGCTATCTAGCTTTTACAGTTTAGCTCATATGGGCGCACTGCGTTCATCAAAGAGACTATGTACAGGGCTGATATCAGCAACAAAAAATATCACAGGAAAAAAACTTTTTAAAATACATCTTAGTGGGCTCATATTTCAAGAATTCTGATTTGAATTTTCTTAGTATTTGGATAGAACACTTTGTTTGGAATTTGTTTATATATGTTTACATTTTGTGTTGTACTTTAAGGTGCTACAAGGATCTTTCAGTTTGTGTTCATTCTAGCGCCCCCCTTTGGACAAATGCGGTAATGTTTTTACTACGCAAGCTGTTGTTCCTGGGTGAGTGTATACCCATGACAAGGGCATCAAGAAAAACTATATAAAAATAGCATTCTTTTCACCGATGGTCTTGTTTGCTGTTACATGTCATTTATGATCATCAGAAGAATTTTTTTTTTAATTTAATTTAAATGTTCCTCTTAGCACTTTTAAAGAATGGCTGGCACAAGCTTTATAATCATAACATTTATTTTGTATTCAGGAAATAAACAAGTCAAAAGTTGAAGCATATGCACACACAAATAAATATGAAAAAATATATTCAAGGTATAATAAATAAATACAAATCAAGGTAAAGTGATTAAAAATAATTTAATAAATTAATTAAAGCCCTTCAGTTTGGAAATAAATAATAATATTAATTCATTGTATGTATGGGCGCCTTCCATAACACTCAAGGACACCCGATAGTTAAAACAAGCACAAATACAGTAGATATATAAATAAATAGGTAACACAGTTAATGCTTAATTGAGGCTTAATAAGCATTTGCTAAACATTACCTAACTGTTAATAAACGCTTAGTAAATGCTTAATAAACTTAAACTAAGCATTAACACACTGTTATGCTTAGTTTATGCTTAAATAAGTATTAGTTAACCAAGCGTTAACACTTACTTGATGAAAAATAAGTGTAAACTAACTCTTAAAAGCATTAACTTAGCATTAACTAACAGTTCATTTATGTACCATTATTGTGAAGTGTTACCAATAAAAACATAAAATATATATATTTTTTAAAACATATCGATGAGTATGTTAGAGTGGAGTTACGTGGGATGGGTCAGTCGGGATATTTGAGTTTTGAGGGCTTTAAAGACAGGGTTTTAATATATAGGCGAGATAAAGTAGGCCTCAATAAAGTGTCTATGAAGTGATACATTTTGGTTGTTGAGTTCCTGTTTCTGGTTCAGCTTTTAATTCTGAAGAATTGCTGTAACGACGGCGATGACCAACAGGAAACTAGTGTTGTTGAAGACAGCAGAGGAGGAATTGGTTGTTTGTTCTTGGGCAACGGTGGTTGTTGGGGCAACTGTTGTTGGAGCAATGGTGGTTGTTGGGGCAGTGGTGGTTGTTGGGGCAACTGTGGTTGTTGGTTCCTGGGCCATGGTGGTTGTTGGAGCAACGGTGGTTGTTGGGGCAACGGTGGTTGTTGGTTCTTGGGCAATGGTGGTTGTTGGTTCTTGGGCAACGGTGGTTGGAGCAACGGTGGTTGTTGGGGCAACGGTTGATGGAGCAACGGTGGTTGTTGGGGCGACGGTGGTTGTTGGGGCAACTGTCACTGTCGTCTGTCCGTTGCCTGAGGCTGTAAAACAAAGTCATGAATGGATTAATATTACATTCAGATTATGTTACATTCAGACAGAATGGTATGAGAAAGTAAAATCTTAAACTTACCAACAAATAGAAGTAGAAGGACACAGATCTTCATCATCATTGTGGAAAGTTGATTTGCTGTCTAAAGAAAAATACAAAAATTGATTTTGGTCAGATTAAATTTTTTATTTTTTAGGTGAGAAATAGAATGATAAAGTGACAAAGAAAAGATAGACTAGAAAATGAACAGAAAATAACATAAAGCAGTTACAATGATTTATGAAATGCTATGATATTTAAAAGTTCCTCGTAGAACCTTGAAGTTCTATTAAATAAGATTGCGTTTCTCATGAGCATCTCCTGTTGACTGAAATAAAACAGGCTTTAAAAAAAAACGTTTAAACGAGTTTCAAATAGAAACATAAATTTAGCTTTCGATTCACACAATAACCAAAATCAATATAGAAACGTCAAAAACGTGTTTAAAAATCTTTCTGTTTTTCTTACAGAATAACACACACAGAGATCACTGCACTCAAATGAAGGTGAGACAGGGCAGGCAAGAACATAGGTTCATCAAGTCGTCTTTCATACTTGTATAAAGTCCCAAAATATAAATCAATCTAGATTTTTGATTTTCAAACAGATGCAATGTTATGTATGCTAAGTTAGAAATGGCCAATTTTGCATATTTACTTAAAAATAAGCAAAAAAACTAACAAAAAATATATATTGTTTTAATGTCAGTAATCAACTGGTAAAGTTTCATGATGACAAGTTAAAATGTTACCCTATTCACCTGCAGTAGCTCACCTTAAGTCAACATCCATTATAAAGAACCAAAGTCTAATTCCATAATTACATCGCAATTAAAGCAAGAAAGGGAACAATGCTTCAGTCATCATTAAAGTACTTACAGATTTTGTCTGGTGATGAAAATGCTTCACTGATTCCACCTGTTCTGTTTCCTTTGCTGTTTGCTCGGTGATATCCTACTACTCAACAAACAGCTGCTTTTATATCCCCAAAAAGCAGGTGAGTTGACATTAGGCAATGAGAAAAAGACGTAGATGAATTCTATGAGTAATGTTTTTCCCCACTGTCAAAGGTGTGGCCTAGCGTAAGCACTACTAGGTTGATGTGATATGTAGTATTTAAAAAATATATATAACTGGTTGAGTGACATTTTTGTTTTTTATAGGCTTGACGTTTTGTCCTGAAGAGATTGCACCAGGCTTGTATCTAGCTTGTTGTGTTTTTTTAATGACACATTGGGAGTTGTACCACACCTTTTATGACGGTGTGATCCCTTTTGTTAGGCATTGTACATTTTTTGTCACCTTTTGTCGTCTTTAGATTGAAGACAAATCTCTGGTTCATTAATCATATTATTTGCTAAAACTTCCCACCAAGACTCTCAAAATAGTTATACTTGTTCCTATTCCTGTAACTTAAACTACCCTGCCTTTTGTCTGATTCCAATTAATGAGAAGTGATCATGAAATAGAGTAACTTATTTCCCCGCTGTCTGACCAGGTTAGTGCAGTGAAGTGAAGAGATGCCATGTGGTTGTATAGCCCTGAAGCTGCAGACTGTGTAAAAGGCAAGGCAAGTTTATTTCTGTAGCACTACAGTATATGTGTGAATGTATGATTGCTGTATGTTTGAGGTGGTGGTCGGAGGGGCCGTTGGCGCTGAATGGCAGCCACGCTTCCGTCAGTCTGCCCCAGGGCAGCTGTGGCTACTCTCGTAGTTTACCACCACCGGTATGACTGTGTGTGAACGAATTGAACCAGGAACCCTGTAAAGCGTCTTAGAGTGCCTAGGCAATAAAGCGCTATATAAAACCTATCAATTATTATTATTAATTATTATTATTATTATTATTATTATTATTATTATTCAGACAGAAGGCCATTCAAAGTGCTTTAAAGAGGCATAACAAACATTAATTAGACATTGCCTTTAAGAAATAGTAAAAAAAAAAGGAGGCTGAATGGCTGTTGCTAACAGGATCCACCCAAACCGACAGGTGTGTGTCTCATTGTAAGCTTGGGACCTGTGTTGTTACTATAAATGGATCTAACATTCAGGAATTGTATAATTATTTAATTTATGTGTTAAATAAGTTACTATATGCCTCTGGAAAGCTGGTCTAAAATAGCAGTAAATAAAAAATAGTAGTAGTAAACAAATCAATATATATGCCATCAAAGTTAGATGTATCAAACTTAAATGACAATATCTTAATTTTGGAATGATAAATATGCCTGTAACTCTTTGCAGTTGCTTTACTATCATGCAACTACCCACCCATACAACACAGTTAGAAGGAGATTGTGGTTTCAGTTTAAAGGGACTTTACATACAATTCAAATAATGTCCAGGTTTTCAGATCCGTCTCTGAGATGTGTGTCACATTTTAATGAATACCAACAGTGACTTCTTTCTTAAAGGCCAGGACACACCAGCCCGATAATCGCCGTCGTCAAAAAAAAAGACGAATCTGTTTGGTGTGTGCCGTGACGTCGGCCGACGTAGAGGTCGTCGGGCTTGTTTTGAGCCTGTCGGCCGCCGATTGAACATGTTCAATCGGCGGCCGACCGTCTTTCATTTGGAGCAATTTGATTGGTGGAGGGCTAGCGAATCAGTGAAGCCCGGAAGTGAAGCGGGTAGCACAAACAGCTAACAACAGCTAGCCATCGTTTTAATGTGTTTGTTCGTTTAGTTTTGAGAGTACTCACATGCATCAACCCTTGTTGACTGCTCGACACCATGCTCGACACTGTCTGCTAAAAATTGTGCTCTTATGGTCCATAAATATAAATACGTATTTCTATCTATGTTTATGCTCTAGAGAGCTGTCCCATCATTTCCGGCTTTCGTATTTTTTCGGGCCACAATACAGATTAGCGCCGCCTGCTGTTGTGGAGACATTACGTCCCGCGCAAGCGCAGAGTGTACGGAAAATAAGCAGTCGACTCGGTGTGTTCTTTGGCCGCGACGGGAAGACTGGAGCTTCCTGAAACGGCCGACTCCATTTTTTGCATAGTCGGAACAAGTCGGACTGGTGTGTCCTGGCCTTTACAGAAACGTTCGTAGTGTATTGGTGAGAGCCCCCCCCATAGAGTCTCAGTCCTCTTCACAGCAGACCCGGGTTAGAATCCAGCCTAGTCCCTTATTTGCCCCATTTCAGCCCTGTCTCTTGAAATCTGTGCAATAAAGTAAAAAATGCCGATAGATAATCTTTAAAAAAAAACTATTAACAGCAGCAGGCCCTCTGAACATGTGTTACGATTAGTAACTCATAAACACATTGTTTGATTTATTACTGTCAGTGTAGATCGGATACTTAACTGATGTCATGCCAGAAAGGAGTGTCACACGCTCAGTATGATGTTATGTCACCTCAGGAATGCACACACAGAACCCATCAGACACATCTTATTTAAATGTATAACAAACTTTATTTGTATAGCACTTTTCTTACAAGAAATGCAGTTCAAAGTTCTTTACAATAATAAAATGACATACATTACAAACTTCATTTTAAAACAGACATAAAATGCACATAGACATGAAAATGATATTGAAGAATAAGACAAAATAGAATAGAAATATGAAGTGCAAATTCGTTATGAGATCTCAGGGAAAGCAGAGAAGTTTAAACAGATATGGCAGCCTTTCCTTGACTATATAACACTACTGAAGGGACCTACATGACACCTCGTTGACTTTTTATTTTCTGCTTAACATTTTTCTTTAGTTTAAACAATGTCCTTAGAAACCTGTAGAGTAGAGGACGCCATGTTAGTTGTTAATTTAATTATGTCTTTTGTTTTCGTGTTCACTTTTTCAGTTGTGTGTGTACTGTATGTGTTCTTTAAAAAAAATCAAAAAATAAAGTATGACTCTACTTGAACGCAAGGAGATAGGTAGGGTGGTTGTCCACTCAACTGCAGGGTCGGTGGTTGGATCCCCTGTCTCCCCGCCACTTGTCCAAGTGTCCCTGGGCAAGACACTGAACCGCACATTGCTCCTGATAGTTAGCTTGCTATCAGTGCTATGAATGTCTGTGTGAATGGAAACGTGTAAATGGGAACCGGTCTGCCTCGAAAAAGAGTTCTCAATGGGATTAACCTGTATAAATAATAGTTGAAAGTTTTTTTATTTTTTCATTTCATTTCATTTTATTCACGGCTCTCGGCCACAGCACATGGCATGGAGCACAACAATCAAATCAAATCATAACAAACCAATGGTGCATGGCAGGGGCAAAAACAAAAACACTAATATTTTAAGAAGGCACCTGACTGTATTACCAATAACTTTTGGCTTGTCTGAACTCAAAAGCAAAATCATTTTAAACATAGATGAGAAATTCACAAAATATTTTGGCAAGTAGGCCTACTTTTTTCGATAATACATAACATTATATTCTTACACACAAACAGGATGTGATATTCATCACCGAAACAATTATAATTACACAGGTTACAAACGGTGAACCCCATAATCCAAAAAACAACCTGCTGTCTACATGAACATGCAAACAATGATAATAACAGGCACATCAACATCGTAAAGGGGTTCAATAAAAGACAGGAATAAACATGTTTTCAAAGATAAGAGGATATTCTAAGACGTGACTGTCACCACATACGTATGTGTCATCACATTGTTAGAAACATGTGGTTGAAGCCGTGACGCTCCTGGTGTGAAATCACAATGTTTAGGTTTTCTTGTGACGTGGAAACCAAGAAGGGAATCCCGAATGAAATGCTGAGTGACGCGTTGGCTTGAGTTTGAAAGTTTTTCTTGTGTTACTCAGAGAAAAACACGCCTACACGTACAAATACCTGTGTTTCAAACAAAGAACAGGAGACAATTTAGCAGGAATTTTTAATTTGACAAATATGAAATTTCTTAAGGTCTCACTGCACACAAAACGTTTTAAAAAATAATTACCTAAATTCTACAGTACATCTTTGACATCTGACTCTGGCTTTGAGTTCTCTAATACTTTATACATGGTGAAAATTCATTATGAGATTTCAGGGAAAGCAGAGAAGTTTAAACAAATATGTCAGCCTTTCCTTGCACTGAAGGGACCTACATGACACCTAGTTGACTTTTTATTTTCTGTTTAACATTTGCCGATAGTTTTGGAATTGGAAATCCTTAGAAACCTGTAGAGTAGAGTACGCCATGTTGGTTGGTTGTTTTGTTTTGTCTTTTGTTTTTGTGTTCACTTTTTCAGTTGTGTGTGTGTGTGTTCTCTTTAATAAAATAAATAAATAAATAAAGAATTTAAAAAATGGTACACTACAAGACTAAATGTACTTTCCATCACTGCTTTAAGTATGACTTTTCACTTAGATACAGATCAAAAAAATCTAGTTATTTAACAATGGCTGGTAATAGTTTTACCCTATAACAGCAGTTTCAGATTAAATTAAGTTACTTTATTAGTAAATGGTTACATTGAAATTTGTCTTTTTGCATATCCCCTCTCAAGTTCCCACACTTTGGAGGGGGTCAGCCGTAGTGCAGCGCCCCAGGAGCAGTTTGGGGTTAAGTGTCTTGACGTGTTCAGCTGCATTCACGTCCTCTCTGTCATCCATTCATAACTTGACATGACCTGCAGTGTTTTTCTCCCTTGTTACTTCGTACAAAAGCACAGGAGAACATTGAAGGTGAAACATTATAGGCGCTGGATTTTTTTTAAAAATGTACTATTTGGTGTTCATTTGCGTCTCTATATTTCTCCAATACAATTTTTTTTACAGACAGACAGACAGACAGACAGACAGACAGACAGATAGATAGATAGATAGATAGATAGATAGATAGATAGATAGATAGATAGATAGATAGATAGATAGATAGATAGATAGATAGATAGATAGATAGATAGATAGATAGATAGTCTGTCTGTCTGTCTGTAGAGATATGATATCTTAGCATGTGACACACACAACTGAGCAGCTCACATGTCAACTGATCACTGTTATTCTACAAAGGGAGAAGTGACGTTGAAGCATGACGGCTCAGTGTCTCACTTCCAGGGCGGGACATTCTGCTGGCACTTAAAAGGATTTAATGTGCTGCTCATTTTCTCAGCTCAATTCAAATAGCTTTATTGGCATGAATATTGTGGTTAACAAAAAAAACATACACTAAACTGTCTTTGTGTATAAAAGACTCTGTAAACCTGGTCCAAAATAGTGAAAAATCAATATATGATTTCAAAGTTGGGTGTCTCAAAAGGCTTTAATAAAAAATCTAATATATTATAAATACTTATATATTATCTACCCTTTAGACAAAAGTGGTACTGTTTTACTACACCAGCTTTTGAGGAAAAATTTGACTGTTTTCAGAAATATTTAAATGTTCCTCGTAGCTACTTTAATGTTATACAATTATGTATTAAGTTATTGGTTCAGAAATGTTATTACTTTATTGGCAGCTAAAGTTGTCAATAAATATCTAGACAGGCGCCAAACCAAAAGCCCTGAAGTCATGCTCTCATGCAATATGTAAAAACCTGAAAAACGTGTTGTGCAGGAGAAGGAGGTGAATTCCATCAAATTGTTGTAGTTTCCAGCAGCTGCCACTAGATGTCACTAAATGTTTTCAATAGTAAATGTAGAAACAGGTTTGTGCACAGGTAAGCAGGTCAGACTTCTCACTATGAAACCCAAAATGTATGAAACTGCTAATGAAGGAATGGAGGCCATGTTGAACAAAACATTCCTTACAGATGAATAAAAGTACATTTTTCTGGTGTGTTGTGAGAATATATATCGTAAATGTCTGTTTATCTATCTGTCTATCTATCTGTCTATCTATCTGTCTATCTATCTATCTATCTATCTATCTATCTATCTATCTATCTATCTATCTATCTATCTATCTATCTATCTATCCATCCATCTCATCTATCCAACAAAAACACTGAAGTTGCTCTAACCTGAACCAATGAGGTCCAGTGCATTTGTTTATCAATTCAATTCAATTCAATTCAACAATTAAGTATTTTGTGAATGGTTTATTTGCTCCATTTTAGCATACAATAAGTTGTTATTTTTAGATAGTAAGTCATTATTTTAAGATATATAAGATAAAGCCACAAAAGAAACACATATGGCATCAAGTAAAAACCATAGTATCTGAAAGTCTGGATGATCTTAAAAAATTAAAATGTATTAAATTAATTAGTATTGCTCATTCTTGCTAAATCTACCACTCTATTATCAAAACAATCTCATTTGAAATAAGTATTTTGCTTTTGTGTTTTTTCATAAAAAAAATCTTAATGTATGTAAAATGGCCTTAGGAGGCACATCTTTTTTAGGGATGCACCAAGATTATAAAGTAAGCCAACAAAAAAAAAGTACAGTCATATGAAAAAGTTTGGGAACCCCTCTCAGCCGGCATTATAATTGACTCTGCTTTCACACAAAAAAGATAAAAGTGGTATGTCTTTAATTTACCAGGAACAGCTAAGTACTGGGATGTTTTCCAAACAAAGATTTTTTGAAAAGCAGTATTTAGTTTTATGAAATTAAATAAAATGTGAAAAACTGGCTGTACAAAAATATGGGAACCCTTGTGGTGTTGCTGATTTTAATGCCTGTAACAGCATGTAAAACTGAGGACTTTAAACACAAAGTTGGTTGGATTATGTTGTTAAGCCTTGAACCTCATATAAAGTTCTGTTTAATCATGATAAAAGGTATTTTAGGTGCCTAAATGCAAGTTCCACTTCTCTTTGACTCTCTGCAGAAGTGAGACAGAATGCGATCATCAAAACAGCTCCCAAAAGATCTTAAAAACAAAGATTATTCATTGTCATGGTTTAGGGGAAGGCTACAAGAAGCTTTCCCAAAGGTTTCAATTGTCAATTTCTACTGTAAGGAACGTTGTCAGGGAATGGAAGGACACAGGCACAGTTACTGCTTTTCAAAAAATCTTTGTTTGGAAAACATCCCAGTACTTAGCTGTTCCTGGTAAATTAAAGACATACCACTTTTATATTTGTTTTGTGAAAGCAGAGTCAATTATAATGCCGGCTGAGAGGGGTTCCCAAACTTTTTCATATGACTGTATGTGGCATCAAGTAAAAGCCAGAGTAAAGTCTGTTTAATCTGTGTTGAAAGAGGAGATTAACAGACTGAACCGGTTTCCTCTCCTCGGGCAGGTTGTTTCACAGTCCAGATGCTCACGGTTTAATCCAGTGAACTCAGACATGTGTGGCAATGGCATGTTATTCCTCCCTTTTCTTCCCTCTTCTAGCATCCTATTTACTCACGTCTGCATCAAAATGTAAGTAAGTAAAAATGAGAAAAAAAATAAAAAAAATGGGGGGGGGGGGGCTCAGTCCTCTTCACAGCAGACCCAGGTTAGAATCCAGCCCGGGACGTTCTCTACATGTCATTCCCCGCTTTGCCCCATTTCAACTCTGTCTCTCCAAATCTGTCTAATAAAGAAAAAATGCCCCAAAAAATATTTATAAAATCCATTTGAGAGTTCACTGTTAATTCCAGCGAGCAGTGGAGTGTAATGATCACACCTCTGGAAGAATCCTCTGTATTATAACTATAACTAACTGTGACACGAGGTCACCTGCAGGTGGCGCTGTAACAGAGGGACGCACCTCCTGTCATTTGTAAACTCACAGAATGATCTACCAACATCATGGTTTAACAGTTATTTTTTGCGTATTATTTATCTATAGTTTAATCAATGTCCTTAGAAACCTGTTAAGTACAGTATGCCATGTTAGTTGTATATTTTCTTTTTTCTTTTGGTTGTGTGTTCACTTTTTCAGTTGTGTTTTTGTGTTCTTTCAATTAAATTTAAAAAGTACTTAAAAAACATGGTACAACAGCTGTGTAAAGAGGGCTATTGGTTCTGAATGTGACAGCTAGAAATTGAGGCCAATCGGAGTATATTGCCAGCTAAAGCCACACATAAAGGGAATTTCCTGTCGTATGAAGGTGCACACAATAAAACACAGACATAGAGAACATGATTACTCAAGTCAAATAATACCTGGCAGCGTTTTATACACACACAAACACACACACACACACACACACACACACACACGTTACACTATTTTTAGCTGTATTTTCATTTTATGAAACAATACACTCAGATAGTTGGAACAAAACGAGCGTAATGCTGACAGACCAATTATTTTTTCTTTTGTCTTTTGAGTTATTTATAATGTTTAATTTCCACCGTGTGAATCGTGAGATAGTCATCAGGTCATGCAGACGTCAGTTACCTCCACCTATGAATCAGTGACATATTTAATATGGCTTTCATCGCATCACAATAGGTAATGTACATGCAGTTCTTCTGAAAAATGGGTGGAAGCACATACCTTGAATTACACCTGGCTGCGTTCATTCTATTATTTACTGTAATTCGACCCACACCCTGTTAAGGAGCAGCTGTGTCAAGGGTTTCCTGCTGTGTTTCTCTGTCGTGTGTTAATCGAGTTAAACAGGTCACTGGCCGAATGCAGAGGACGTCAAATCACATGCATCTGACACACTACTATTGGCTTTTAAGTGGATACTGAAATTAGAAGCGTAAGACCCCAATATATTTTGGAATGAGTAAGAGACAAAAAGGAAATAAAAATGTAACTTCATAAACACAATCTGGGGAGATCTCGGCGTGATGTAGTGGTTAGAGCCTTAGTGAACATTTAGTTTTTATAATATGAACTACTTCTAGCAAATTCACTATACGAATATTGTCATTAAGTTCTTTTCCATTAAGTAATGTAGAGATGAAGATTTAAGAACAATACAGACTGGTCTCTTAATTTTTTCCCAGAGCTGTATATTAATGGGCTGGCACTGTAGACATGCTCTGACAGGCTTTAATCTGAATACTACCTTTTTGTACCTGTGATGATCTCAGACAATGGTATGCATAATATAATGGATTAATTACAGAGGAAAGGTGAGCCCTGCCCTGACGCCCTAACCAACGGCCTCATGAAGTTTATATTGTATTGTGTAGAGTGTCTAGTTTTAAAATCTGTCCTTTCTGTGTCTCTGCTGCCAGCTCTCGTTTCAGTCTGATTGATTGATTACGTGTATTTCAGACATATCAATAAAAAACAAACATACCTATCAAAAAAATAAATAAAACGAAAATACTATAAACAAAAACGATGTTCAAATTATTTCACAAATAAGAAAAATAAAAAGCGTCTTACATACATTCTGTTGATAGGCCTGAAAAGGAGTTCTAGGAAGAAGTATAAAACTGAGCAATGGGCGACTGTGGCTCAGTTGGTTGAGCGGGTCGGCCGATGATCAAAGGGTTGGAGGTTTGATTCCCGCCCTGCCACCTGTGTCATAGTTGTTGTGTCCTTGGGCAAGACACTTCACCCACCTTGCCTCGTGTGAATGTCGATAGTTAGCCTGCTATCAGTGTGTGAATGTGTGTGTGAATGGTAACGTGTAAATGGGAACAGGTCTCCCTTGCAAAAGAGTCTTCGGACTCAATGGGATTTACCTGTATAAATAAAGGTTAGAAAACCTACTCCACGCCATTCACATTTAGTCCCCACCCCTTTCAGCTATTTCTCCAACTCCCTTTAGAGTACCTGCTCCAAATTCTAAGCAACACCAGGAGTCTGGGTGGTAGGATGGACTAGAGGAAAGGGGGCTGACCACTAACCATGAGGTCTCTGGTTCCTCCTCCCTGTAACCATGAGGTCTCTGGTTCCTCCTCCCAGTAACAATGAGGTCTCTGGTTCCTCCCAGTAACCATGAGGTCTCTGGTTGGATCCCCAGCACCGGACAGGAGGGTGTTAGTAGTAAAACTAGTGGTGGCTGCTATTACATCTACGGTGCCCACCATCTCTAACATTGTGTCCTTGAGCAAGACACTTAAACCCAAACTGTTCCAGGGGAGCTGTACTATGGCTGACCCTGCGCTCTGACCCCCTCTGGAGTGTGGGAACTTGAGAGGGGAGATGCGAAAAGACTAATGTCAATGTAACCATTGACTATTAAAGTAACTTAACTTAATTCTACAGTCCATCAGGGGTTTATTCTGCAGAGCTGTTGACTTAACCATCATCCGGGTCTGCTGCGGGACCTGGGCCTGGGGAGGGATGCTTTTAACCACTGCGCTATTAGCGCCCCTTACTTTTTCATTAGGTGGATTAAAATAGCAGTTTTTACAGTGAAAATTGGCATTATTTTGATCCAGTGATTTCAAATTTAAAAAAAAAGTTTTATCTTATTAACAACCGGAGTTTAACCAGTACACATTTAGACACAAGAAAAAGTGATTAAAAGTGACATCTGAAAGTAATTGTTTGCTTAAACTGCACAACATTTTAAAATAAAATTATAAAATATTAGAATACAGAAGCCACTACTGTATAAACAACCAGAGGCCATATAAAACACGCATATTCAGTTTTGTAATAAAAGTTTTACTAGCGAATGGTAGTGAAATTATTTTCCCTTTTCCACCAGCCTCGATCGTGGGACAGTTAGAAGCAATTGTTCAGATGATCTAAGAGGCCCGGAGTTGTTGTCAGGGCGGAGTAGTTATGTGAAAAATCTCCTGGAGCCTAAACAGTAATTATACTTTTGAAAAGGTAATGTTTTGTGTTACTCAGTAATCATTCAGCACAGGATTCTGAAGCTTTATTAAGAGGTGACAAATTACCAACCTTGCTTTAAAACTGTAGAAGGGTAATTTAGAAGGATATTGACTTTTTAATGGTAGCATCATAATTTAGTTCTATTTAGCATACTTTTTGTTGAGTGTTTAAAGGTGCTACAAGGAACTTTTTTAAATTTCTGAAACTAATTTTTCCTCTGATGATCATGAATCACATGTAAAAGCAAACGAGACCATCAGTGCAAAGAATGCTATTTGTATATAGTTTTTCTCAATGCCTTTGTCATGGGTATACGCTCACCCAGGAACAACAGCTGGCATAGTAAAAACTCTACCGCTTTTGTCCAAAGGGGTTGCAAGAATTAACAAAAACTGAAAGTTCCTCAGTGCACCTTTAAGTAAAGCTTTATTGATACATTTTAAGAACAAACAGTTACTGGAGAGGTGGCAGTTCACCTCTTTGGCCGAGGGTATCCTAGAGCAAGGCACATGAACTACTCTCAGCTTCATCCTGTGTGACTCACCACTATGACATTAATGCATATGTATAGGTCCTGTTTGCACGTGTGTATTTGGGCTGTATATGTTTCCACATATCAATAATGGCTATTTTTTGTAGTGTACACTTTATTTATATAAACATTACCCTTGCAACACCTGACTATGTAACACCATGGTGACAGCACTAATAATATTGGGTCAGGTGGCCTCTGTATTTATTTATTTATTTCTTGTTTGTTTGTCTTTTGTTTTGTCCTTGTCTCTTTATTTGTTTTAATTTTTCTGTCTGTACATGTAATATAAAACTTGAAAACTGAAAGTAAAATCACTAAAAAAATAAATAAAGTATATTTTATTTAAATCAGGTCTAAGGCAAGTGGATGTTCAGACTCTCCTTTGCTCAGAAGTTTGTCTGTGAAGAGTGTCAGGCGTTTCCAACATAGCTGGATGTTTAAGGTGTGGTGTCATTATGTCATTAAAAGCAATTAGTGATCTATTGATATAACACGACATGAAGGAACAAAAGACATGGCTCCAGATCGTGATGAGCTTTTGTTGTTGTTAATGACGTATCGGAGTCAGTTAAGGAGAGGCCGCACGGGTAGGCACTGAGCTTGACAGCATGAAGTGGCAAAAAAGGGCAACAACAATCTCGTCCAAAATCTATGTCGCATGGTTTGCAAGTCAAAATACATTAAATATGAAGGTTAAAAAACGTAACAGAGTTTGTGGATTTTCCGGATGACGGACCGTCTGGCCAATAGCCTTCCTGGGCCAAATGGGAAATTTGTTTAAAAAATTGAGCTGTTGGAATAATAGGCTGTCGGAAATGTGTGTGCTTTGCTGTGGTGGAATAAAGTGCAATGCAATAGTCAAGTCTGTAACCTTATGGATGACCTTTTCAAAGTCAAAGGAAGAAAGGGAGGACCTGATTTTGGGCAGCTGTTTCAGAATGGCATGCCTCCTTAAACATCCTTCTGTTACTTCCAAACATCCCTTAATTTTTTCTACTCTGCCACTACTACTCTGGGATATTGTTATTTCTTATCCCCCCCTACCAAGTATTTGACATTTTCTCCATTAAGAAATGTTTTCTGGACAGAGGAGCAGGCATACATATGATTGCAGATCTAGAAATAGTGCAGAATATTAAAAAAATATTTTGTCTTTTACATTTCATAACATAGACTGAGTTTTTGTGTTTCTTTTTTTTGTGATCAACTTTGTCTATTTGGGGATACATACAAGTACACAGGCATGTGAATACAAACCCAACTTCCAGAGGAGAGAGATCAAAACAAACATCCCCAGACAGTAATACAACAGAGCAGAATAAATAACTGAGGCCTCATTCTGCCTCAGGTCAGCACTATAGTGATACTGGTCTATTTAATAAAAAAAATCATATCCCAAGTGGCATCAATACACTGCCGCAAAACTGTTAAAGAGGAGTTGGTTTGTCATAGTCATTTAGAGGCTGTACTATGTGATGCCGTTGAACTCCATTGTCTGATAATGACAGATGTGTCTTTGATATATTTATTTGATCAGAAACATGGATTAATGAAGGCAAAGGCATGGACTTCCAATTAAAGGGATATAAACTGGTTTGTGTCAACAGAATGAACAAGAGAGGGGGAGGAGTGGCCCTTTTTGTGGATGAAAATATAAGGTTTGAAATCGTAAATATCATGTGCACTGCAATTGATAACCTATTGGAATGTGTGACTATTGAAATTCTAATGAAGGATAAATGTTTAATTATCAGCTGTGTGTACAGAACACCCAATTCAAAAATGGAAGACTTTATAGAATACGTGGGAGAATTATTTTCTAAGTCAAATCAAAAGAAGATATTTATCTGTGGGGATACAAACATTGATTTACTAAATACTACAAATTCACTGACTGAAGAATTTGTAAATACACTGAACGTGATGGGCCTACAGCCCCTAATTACAAGGCCAAGCAGGAATAAAATAAATAGTGCCACGTTAATAGACAACATATTTACAAATGTTATGGGGGATGAAATAGAAAGTGGACTCCTGATTAATGACATAAGCGACCATTTACCTGTATTTGCTATATACGATTCGAAACAAAAGTTGCAGCAGAGAACAAACAAAGATATATTTGTAAGGTTGGAAACTGATGAGAGGATAAAAGCACTGAAAAATTACTTATTGACGCAAAATTGGGACTCTGTATACAAGGGGAAGGATGTTAATGCAAGTTTTGATTTATTCCTGCAGATATTTCAAAGGCTGTATGAAAAAAATTGTCCACTAAAAAAAAGGGCCTTAAAGCAAAGACATGATAAACAGTGGCTAACTAAATCCTTGATAAATGCTTGCAAAAAGAAAAATACATAGATTACAAAGAAGAATAAGAAGAATACAAAGATTCATAAAAGCAAGGACACCAAAGGCAGAGTTAAAATATAAAATCTATCGTAACAAGCTAAATAGCATTCTCAGAGACTGTAAAAAGAAATATTATGGTAAGTTGTTAGAAACAAATGCAAATCAACCCAAAAAATTGTGGGACATAGTAAATACAGTGTTAAGAAATGACAGCAGAATACATAATTATCCTCAGTAATTCCATGAAAATAACGTTAAGTTTGAATGCATGAACACTGCGGTAAATAAACTAAATGAATTTTTTGTTAATATTGGACCTAATTTAGCAAAAGGGATCTGTGGGAAGACTGTAGGGGAGTCTAGTGAAAACGAAGCGTCTCTTCAACACTCCATGTTTTTGAAGCCAGTCGAGGCCAACGAGATAAGGGAGATATTGCTCGGAATGAAAACAAAGACCTCTCGAGACGCGCTTGGGTTTCACATGAAAGTAATCAAATCAGTGCAAGAAAGTATTATTAAACCCCTAACACACCTTTTTAACCTATCTTTTCAAACAGGAATTTTTCCTTCTAACATGAAAGTAGCTAAGGTTATACCATTACATAAGAATGGTGATGAACATTCATTTACTAATTATAGACCAGTCTCACTTTTAACACAATTTTCTAAAATTCTGGAAAAGTTATTCAGCAATAGACTTGATGAATTCATTACTAAACATCAACTTCTGTATGACAGTCAATTCGGCTTTAGAAAGAATCATTCCACCGCACTGGCCTTGGCTGAATCGCTAGAAATTATTAGTAATGCTATTGATCACAAATTGTACTCTATAGGAATTTTCTTAGACCTCAAAAAAGCATTCAACACTATTAATCATGACATCCTTCTTAGTAAACTGGAGAATTATGGCATTCGAGGTTTGGCACATGACTGGGTCAGAAGTTATTTACATGACAAGAAACAACTTGTGAAATTAGGGGAGATCACATCGACATGCTTAGATATTGTTTGTGGGGTCCCTCAGGGGTCAATCTTGGGGCCGAAATTATTCCTGCTTTATATAAATGACATATGTAAAGTGTCAAAAGTCTTAAGGTTAATTTTATTTGCTGACGACACAAACATCTTCTATTCGGGGAAAGATCTGAATAATATGGTTGAGATCGTAAACATTGAATTGACTAAGTTACATGGGTGGTTAAACCGAAATAAGTTATCACTAAATTTAGAAAAAACTAAATTCATGATGTTTGGCAGGAGAGCATCAGATGTCGCGGTAAAAATCAAGGTAAATGGGATTGAAATTCAAAGGGTCAAGCAACACAAAGTCCTAGGGGTAATAATTGACGATAAATTAAGCTGGAAACCACAAGTTAGCCATCTCAGGGGCAAAATAGCCAGGAGTATTTCTATACTTTGGAAAGCACAACATTGTTTCAATCAGAAGGCCTTACTTGTATTATACTGGAGTTTAGTTTCCCCACATCTGCATTACTGTGCCGAGGTGTGGGGAAACACTTACAAAGGTACATTGCACCCGTTGGAGATTCTTCAAAAGAAAGCAATACGAATTATTTACCAAGCCAATTACAGGGCACACACTAATAACTTTTTTATTGAAGGTAGAATTCTCAAATTACGTGATGTGGTAAATTACCACACAGTACAAATTATTTACAAGGCTTAAAAAAAAGCCTTCCTAACAGTTTACAAGTAATGTTTGAAGACAGAGAAGTTTTGCATGATTTAAGAAGAAAAGATAAATTCACTGAGAAAAATATACGGACCACACTTAAATCCTTTTCGATTTCTGTAAATGGTATTAAGCTGTGGAATGGACTTGATGAAGTTGTCACAGGGAGTTGCAGTTTGCGCAATTTCAAAGCAAATTATGTTTCAAAAATTATTGAAAATTACAGACTAATAACTTGAGCACAATGTCAATGTCACTTTCATAACAATATTGTAACGAATAATACAGGCCAGCAGACAGACTTGTTTTTGAATACTTTTGCAGAAGTGTTTAGACTACCAGTTAAGAAATGGAACAGGCCAAATACAAGGCCACTTCACACTTTATACACTTGGCATTGTCATAGAAAAACTGAACTGTGCTGAACTGATCTTAAAAGCTGAAGCAATTAGATTAAAATTGACTGTGTATTGGACTGCAGATTCTTAAAAAAAAAAAAAATGATACGTATATATATATATATATATATATATATATACAGCTATATATATATATATATATATATATATATATATATATATATATAAAAAAAAATTTGTTTTATTTTTATTTTCTGTAACAGTAACTGTGTATCTGAATCCGAATTTGATGAAAATGGGGGCGGGACCTGATAAGCCTTTGGCTTCTTCCGTCTCCCTTCGGACAACACAAAGTATGATGTATGAATATTTGCAAGAGAAAAATGTGTATTGTGTGGAATTGTCCGAAAGAATAATAAATAAATAAATAAATAAATTTGTCCTCTACGTGTATATCAATAATGGGAAGGTCCAATGACTGAATCACCTCTTTTTGTAATGTGTGATACAGTTTGACAGCAACACAAACTGCAGCCTCAAAAGGAATTGTATAGTTAAAGTATCTACGAGGAACTTCTAAATATTTTTGAAACAGTCAAATTTTTCCTCTGCTGATCATGAATTACACGTAACAAGCAAACAAGACCATCAGTGCAAAGAATGCTATTTTTTATATAGTTTTTCTTAATGCGTTTGTCATGGGTATACGCTCACACAGGAACAACAGCTGGTGTAGTAAAACTCTACGGCTTTTTTTCCAAAGAGGGTGCAAGAAAGAACACAAACTGAAAGTTCCTTGGAGCACCTTTAAGTCTAATAATGGTAATGTTTTGTTTGTTAAAATGTAACTGCAAAAACAGCAGGATTTGGCTACGAATGCAAAATATGTGTTAATAATAAATTAATAAAAGATTATGCATTAGGCGTCACAAATGTTTCCAGAAACAAAAAAATTACAATGACGTTAACACACACACACACACACACACACACACACCTCCACTATTAAAATAGCCCAATCCAGTAGCAAGACACATTACTCCATTGCCCTGTTTCAAACAAATAGCAAACAATGCATTTCTTAATTAGTGCACTGTTAAAAAGTGGGTGTGAAAAGTCACTCAACAAGTTCCACACCTCTTTTAAGAACACTGAGTAAGAGCACAAGCATCAGCCTCCCATTAGTGGCTATAAAGCAGAAAAAATTAATTATATGGACTACACCTTAATCTGGGAGGGGAGAGTCTCGAGGTGTGTAATGAGGATTATTATAATTAATTGTTTGATATGACGTGCAATAATGTTATATATATATGAGACAGAGGGAGAGACGAACACACAGAGATTCATAATACAAACTCACGGAGAAGACACTAGCAGACAAACAGCATTACTCCATCGCCATCCAAGTAAGAATTTCACTTTTTACACATTTCTACAAATTCAGATGCTTCTTTGACTAAAAAAAGGGTTTGTTTAGTTATAGGACGATAATATATTGATGATATTGTTTATTTTATACATATAAAAAGATAAAAAGAAAATATGATTGAGGTAAATATATAAATCGGTAATGAATTTACTTTTTATTGATACATTTAACTGTACAGATAACAGTATACTAGACATGAAGCTAGAAATAAGACAAGTTATATTAATTAAAATACAGATTCAAATCAATGTATTCAGATCAAAAGCTGATTTATTATTAGGTATGTATGTTTGACTGATTGAGAACATTTTACTGTCCAACATGTTAACCAATAGTTGGACACTTTATTTTGCTTCATGCTTTTCATAGTTTGTAAATATTACTTTATGTCTGTCCCCTTGTTGTTTGATAGTTTTTCTTTTTCTTTACTTTTTATTACTTTAACAAATTTCGAATAATGTAAGTTTATTGCATATGAGATATTTTTTCATGAAAAGAAATGCTGTTTTGCAATTTTTGAAAATTCCTTGAAGGTGCTAAGGGGAACTTTTAAATATTTCTGAAACAGTCTAATTTTTCCCTCTGATGATCATAAATGACACGTAACAGCAAACGAGAACATCAGTGCAACAAATGCTATTTTTTTATAGTTTTTCTTAATGCCATTATCATGGGTCCCTAACTCTCAGGAACTATAGCTGGCATGTAAAAACACTACCGCTTTTGTTCTTCGGAGCACCTTTAAAACCACGCATGAAAAACGAATAACAATATCATCTGTATATATGACCTTGAGACATGAGTATTTCCCCAATGTCTCAAACCAAAAACACAATGAATGAACGTGTGCGTCTTGGATTGTCATGTAGTGGAGACCGTGAATGCAATATGCTTCTGTAACCTTTTGCATAATTTGTGAATGATTTATATATGATGTTTCTTTTAAACTGAATGCACACTGGCCTTAATTCAATTTAGTTTAGTAACTAAACATGTCTCAATATTAGTGTGTAATAATATCAGTATTCAATTAATTCCTTTATATGAAAACCAAATAACTGTTGTTTCTATCTTTTCTGATTCTTTGTTTAAACCTGCAGTGTGTAGAAGTTTGGGTTTTACTTCCTAGCAGATTTTGTCGAAAGTAATTATAATATCCATAAGTACATTTAATTTAGTGCATAATAGCTTAGAAAGGGTCTCATATATGTCCATATTTCTGCATATTTTGGACCAAGGCCTAGTGCCGCCATCTTGAAAGTGTCATAGTTGGAATGTCGTCAGGTGCATTGTTTAAAATGTAGAATTCTTCTTGTCCTTGAAGGCCACTGTAGCTTCTGTTATTATTCTAAAGGGGTGGGGTTACCCAGGGAGCGTTGCATTCTAAAACTTTGTAGAACTTTCTTGATGATGTCATATTACACACTGCACCTTTAATACTATTTTCATAGTTTTTTTTCATGAAAACATACTTTGAGAGTTAGAGCATTTTTTTCATAATTATTTTGACATTTTAGCTGACTTTATGCATTTTATACTACACTTGTTCATGCTTATAATCATAAATGCTACATCACTAGGTGACTCAATATGTTGTTCCTTTACAAAATCTAGTTGAATATTTTTGAGATTGGAAGGAATTGAAGAATAGGGAAAACATGAACAGCCTTGCTTCTAATTATTTTCAAACAATCAGTTTTCTAGAGATCACAGAATAATTAACCCGTGATCTTAATTAAACAAAAGGCAGTTGCCTCAAGACCACACGATACTTAGGGAGAAGTTAAAAAAGTAAAATTATTATTGTTTTCTTATCTCAAGATCACGTTCTTTTCACAAGATAACGTTATTTCCAAAACATTTATGTAAGCACTGCTGTTCTCAGCTCCCTGTGGCTGGTATTGAAAGTGTATGTAAGCACTGCTGTTCTCAGCTCCCTGTGGCTGGTATTGAAAGTTTATGTCTGCAATGGTTTAAGAAGTTGTGTGTTGGTTTTCCCTCTCTGTCTTTTAATGCTGTAGTTGTACACTGCAACAAAATGTGCACATGGTTTTGGGATTTGTTGTTTGTCTTTGAAAAGGGAGCACGGTTTTTTTAAACTGTTGTTGTAGCGTAACTTAATATGAAATCTTAAAATTGAAGAAATTTCACTTTGTGTTGGGAGTAGCCTTTTACAGTTTGAACTATCACACCCTCCCACGCAGCAAAGATTCCTTTAGGACTATCTAGAAGTGACATCTGCCTACTGAAAAAAGAAACGGGCTTGCATCTTGGTCACATGTTGGCACTATTGAGAATTTTTTGAAAACCATTGTAGTGTAGTAAGTGTATCAGTTACATACAGGTCCACCAGAAAAGTGTATTGGATAATTTAATACAAGAGGAAACAGAGGGGAAACAAGTAGTTTTAATACGGGGAATAAAAAAGAGGACCTGTAGTTTACACCTTTTTCAGTGCCTTTCTGGATTTTAATGTTTTGCCATGAATTAGGTATCGCATGCCTAAAAATGTAAAGCCAGCATCCAATTTTTGAGATTGAAGAGATATGCCCTCATGGTCTTCTTTTAATCTCAACTCAAATGTTTGTTTTCTTACAGGAGATGATCAGATATCGTTCGACAGGTGGAGGAGAAAAGAAAATGATCACTATGATCATCAAGACTGTTATCGTCGTCTTTGTAATTGTTGGTAAGTAATTACAGTTCTTTATTTAAAAAGTACAATACAATTCAATTTAATATGAAATAAATGTCTGAAGTCTGACCAAACTCTTTCATGGAAACAGCAACAAACAGCAAACCTGTTGAGGGAACACTGAGACTGAAGTGTCCTGGAGCAACCACCACAATGGCTCCAACAACTACAGCACCTCCCACAACACCTAAACCATTACCAGAAGCAACTGTTGAAAGCATGACAGCGGCAGCAACAGCAGCAGCTTCAGCAATAGCAGCATCAGCAGGAGCAACAGCCGCGGCGGCAGCAGCAGCCACAACTGGACCCACCGCTGTAGCAGCCGCAGCTGCTGCAGAAACTGCTGCGGAGGCTGCAGAACAAGCAGCAATAGCAGCTGAAGCTGTACTTGATGGAACACTACCACCAGCAGCAGCAGCAGTAGTAGCAAAACAAGCAGCTGAAGCCGCCAAATCAGCATCAGATGCAGCAAAAGCAGCAGCTGCAACAGCACCAACACTAACACCAGAAACGGTAGAGAAGATTGCAGAAGCATCATCACAGGCATCAGCTGCCGCAGATCAAGCCGCAGAGGCAGCAGCAAAGGCTGCGGCTGCTACAACAGTAGGAACTGCAGAAGAAGCCGAAGAAGATGCAAAAGAGGCAGTAGACACTGCAGAAAAGGCTCTAGAAGACATCCGAGCGGCTTTAGAAGAGGCCAATGCAGAGAACACAGACCCAGAAGTGAAATTAGCTATTGACGCAGCAGAAAAAGCAGCAGAAAAGGCTGAGGAAACAACAACCAAAGCAGAAACAGCAATAGAAGCCGCAGTAGCTGCTGTTAAAGAAACAGATTCAGAAACAGCAGCTCAAAAAGCAACTGAAGCAACTGCCGCAGCAAAGGAAGCAACAGAGGGAGCAAAGGAAGCTGCATCTGCGGCAAAAGATGCAGCTGCTGCTGCTAATGCAGCAACTGCTCCAACAACTGCAGCACCACCAACAACTACAGCACCTCCAACTACAACTACAGTTGTGATAGATACGACAACTGAATCTAAAACTATGCAAATACAGACGACAAACCCAAGACCATTAACAGAAGCAACTATTGATAGCATGACATCAGCAGCAACAGCAGCAGCTTCAGTGATTGCAGCATCAGCAGGAGCAACAGCCGCAGCGGCAGCAGCAGCCACAACTGGACCCACCGCTGTAGCAGCCGCAGCTGCTGCAGAAACTGCTGCAGAGGCTGCAGAACAAGCAGCAATAGCAGCTGGAGCTGTACTTAATAATGTAATATTACCACCAGCAGCAGCAGAAAGAGCAAAGGAAGCAGCAGAAGCCGCCAAATTAGCATCAGATGCAGCAAAAGCAGCAGCTGCAACAGCAACAACACTAACACCAGAAACGGTAGAGAAGATTGCAGAAGCATCATCACAGGCCTCAGCTGCCGCAGATCAAGCCGCAGAGGCAGCAGCAAAGGCTGCGGCTGCTACAACAGTAGGAACTGCAGAAGAAGCCGAAGTAGCCGCAAAAGAGGCAGTAGACGCTGCAGAAAAGGCTCTAGAAGACATCCGAGCGGCTTTAGAAGAGGCCAATGCAGAAAACAAAGACCCAGAAGTGAAATCAGCTATTGACGCAGCAGAAACAGCAGCAGAAAAGGCTGAGGAAACAACAACCAAAGCAGAAACAGCAATAGAAGCCGCAGTTGCTGCTGTTAAAGAAACAGATGAAGAAACAGCAGCTCAAAAGGCAACTGAAGCAACTGCCAAAGCCGTGGAAGCAGCAATAGAAGCACTTCAAACTGCTTCTGCAGCAAAAGATGCAGCTGCTGCTGCTAAAACAGCAACTGCTCGTACAACTACAACTACAACTACAGTAGTGATAGATACTACAACTCAATCTAAAACTATGACAACAACACCAAGACCATTACCAGAAGCAACTGTTAAAAGCATGACAGCGGCAGCAACAGCAGCAGCTTCAGCGATTGCAGCATCAGCAGGAGCAACAGCCGCGGCGGCAGCAGCAGCCACAACTGGACCCACCGCTGTAGCAGCCGCAGCCGCTGCAGAAACTGCTTCTAAAGCTGCAGAACTAGCAGCATTAGCAGCTGAAGCTGTACTTGATGGAACACTACCAGCAGCAGCAGCAGCAGTAGTAGCAAAACAAGCAGCTGAAGCCGCCAAATCAGCATCAGATGCAGCAAAAGCAGCAGCTGCAACAGCACCAACACTAACACCAGAAACGGTAGAGAAGATTGCAGAAGCATCATCACAGGCATCAGCTGCCGCAGATCAAGCCGCAGAAGCAGCAGCAAAGGCTGCGGCTGCTACAACAGTAGGAACTGCAGAAGAAGCCGAAGAGGACGCAAAAGAGGCAGTAGACGCTGCAGAAAAGGCTCTAGAAGACATCCGAGCGGCTTTAGAAGAGGCCAATGCAGACAACACAGACCCAGAAGTGAAATTAGCTATTGACGCAGCAGAAAAAGCAGCAGAAAAGGCTGAGGAAACAACAACCAAAGCAGAAACAGCAATAGAAGCCGCAGTTGCTGCTGTTAAAGAAACAGATGAAGAAACAGCAGCTCAAAAAGCAACTGAAGCAACTGCCGCAGCAAAGGAAGCAACAGAGGGAGCAAAGGAAGCTGCATCTGCGGCAGAAGATGCAGCTGCTGCTGCTAATGCAGCAACTGCTCCAACAACTACAGCACCACCAACAACTACAGCACCTCCAACTACAGCTGCAGCTGCAGCCACACAGGAACAAAATGCAGCAGTGGTATCCTCCACAGCAGCAGCAGCAGCAGCAACAGCATTAGCAGCTTCAACAGCAGCAGCCGCTGGAGCATCCAAAGAAGTAGAGAATGCAGTAAAAGCTTCAGAAGAAGCAGCCAATCAAGCCGTATTATTAGCAGAAGGAGAAGCAACAGCAGCATCGGTAGCACGAGCAGCTGAAGACGCAGCAGAGGCAGCTGAGGCAGTAGCAGAAGCAGCAACACAAGCAGCAGCAGAAGCACCAACATCTATTGCCTCGGTAGTGGAAAAAATAGCAGAAGAATCAACAAAAGCAGCAGAGGCGGCAAGAGAGGCAGCAACAGCAGCAGCAAAGGCAGCTTCTCCCGGAGCTACACCAACAGATTTAGCAGCAACTGGTGAAGCTGCAAAAAAAGTGGAACAAGCGGCTCAAGGAGCATCAGAAGCATTATCGGCAGTCACAGACGCAACAGCAGCAGAGTTGACTGAAGCTGCACGTTCAGCAGTAGCCACGGCAGATACTGTGGCAGAATTGACAGAAGCAACAGCAAAAGCAGCAGAAACAGCGGCAGAAGCTACAGCAGCAGGCAGCATAGGCATTGCAACATCAGTAGCTGAATCAGCAGCAAAATCTGCTTCAGCAGCAGCAAAAGCAGCGGAGGCTGTGTCACCATCTACACCTACTACTACCACAACTCAAGGACCAACTATGGAAACACAGACAACAACATCAAGACCATTACCAGAAGCAACTGTTGAAAGCATGACAGCGGCAGCAACAGCAGCAGCTTCAGCGATTGCAGCATCAGCAGGAGCAACAGCCGCGGCGGCAGCAGCAGCCACAACTGGACCCACCGCTGTAGCAGCCGCAGCTGCTGCAGAAACTGCTGCGGAGGCTGCAGAACAAGCAGCAATAGCAGCTGGAGCTGTACTTGATGGAACCCTTCCACCAACAGCAGCAGCAGCAGTAGCAAAACAAGCAGCTGAAGCCGCCAAATCAGCATCAGATGCAGCAAAAGCAGCAGCTGACACAGCACCAACACTAACACCAGAAACGGTAGAGAAGATTGCAGAAGCATCATCAGAGGCGTCAGCTGCAGCAGATCAAGCCGCAGAGGCAGCAGCAAAGGCTGCGGCTGCTACAACAGTAGGAACTGCAGAAGAAGCCGAAGAAGACGCAAAAGAGGCAGTAGACACTGCAGAAAAGGCTCTAGAAGACATCCGAGCGGCTTTAGAAGAGGCCAATGCAGAAAACAAAGACCCAGAAGTGAAATTAGCTATTGACGCAGCAGAAAAAGCAGCAGAAAAGGCTGAGGAAACAACAACCAAAGCAGAAACAGCAATAGAAGCCGCAGTTGCTGCTGTTAAAGAAACAGATGAAGAAACAGCAGCTCAAAAAGCAACTGAAGCAACTGCCGCAGCAAAGGAAGCAACAGAGGGAGCAAAGGAAGCTGCATCTGCAGCAAAAGATGCAGCTGCTGCTGCTAATGCAGCAACTGCTCCAAAAACTACAGCACCTCCAACTACAGCTGCAGCCACACAGGAACAAAATGCAGCAGTGGTATCCTCCACAGCAGCAGCAGCAGCAGCAACAGCATTAGCAGCTTCAACAGCAGCAGCCGCTGGAGCATCCAAAGAAGTAGAGAATGCAGTAAAAGCTTCAGAAGAAGCAGCCAATCAAGCCACACTATTAGCAGAAGGAGAAGCATCGACAACACGAGCAACAGCAGCATTGGCAGCACGAGCAGCTGAAAACGCAGCAGAGGCAGCTGAGGCAGTAGCAGAAGCAGCAACACAAGCAGCAGCAGAAGCACCAACATCTATTGCCTCGGTAGTGGAAAAAATAGCTGAAGAATCAACAAAAGCAGCAGAGGCGGCAAGAGAGGCAGCAACAGCAGCAGCAAAGGCAGCTTCTCCCGGAGCTACACCAACAGATTTAGCAGCAACTGGTGAAGCTGCAAAAAAAGTGGAACAAGCGGCTCAAGGAGCATCAGAAGCATTATCGGCAGTCACAGACGCAACAGCAGCAGAGATGACTGAAGCCGCACGTTCAGCAGTAGCCACGGCAGAAATTGTGGCAGATTTGACAGAAGCAACAGCAATAGCAGCAGAAACAGCGGCAGAAGCTACAGCAGCAGGCAGCATAGACATTGCAACATCAGTAGCTGAATCTGCAGCAAAATCTGCATCAGCAGCAGCAAAAGCTGCGGAGGCTGTGTCACCATCTACACCTACTACTACCACAACTCAAGGACCAACTACAGAGCCAACTAAACCAACAGAAGCTGAAGTTGTTGCTAAAGCACAGCAAGCCGCAGTGGTGGGGACAACGGCAACAGCAGCAGCTGCGGCTGCAGCAGCCTCAGCGTCAGCAGCAGCTGCGGGTCCAGCAGCATCCACAGCTGCACAAAATGCAGCAAAAGCTGCGACAGAAGCAGCAGATGTTGCCGAAAAACTTTCAGAAGGCGAAGCAACAGTGGAAATGGCAGAAGTTGCAGCGAATAAAGCAGCTGTGGCCGCAGAAGAAGCCGCAGATGCAGCAGAAGCAGCAGCAGCAGCAACAACACCAGAAGCAGCAGCAGAACGAGCCGAACAAATAGCAGCAACTGCTGTAAAATCAGCAGAAGCAGCAAAAACAGCAGCAGCAGCAGCAACAAAGGCAGCAGCTGATGACATAACGCCGGCAATTTTGTCAGAAACTGCAGACGATGCTAAAACAGCAGCAACACAATCAGGAGAAGCAGTTGAAGAATTAGAGAAAATAGTATCAGACAACCCAGGGACAACCGCAGAGGAGCAGAAGGCAGTAGAAGATGCACTTTCTGTGGCAAAGACGGCACAAGAAACAGCCACGGCAGCAGCAGGAACAGCAGAATCAGCAGCAGCAGCAGCATCAGATCCAGAAGCACAAACTGCAGGAACCCTCGCAGCGATAGCAGGAACAGCAAAAGATGCAGCAACAGACGCTTCAGAAGCAGCATCTGCAGCAGGAGAAGCAACAGGGGTTGTGGTACCATCTACGCCTACCACTGTAACTAAACAACCAACTACAGAGCCAACTAAACCAACAGAAGCTGAAGTTGTTGCTAAAGCGCAGCAAGCCACAGTGGTGGGGACAACGGCAACAGCAGCAGCTGCGGCTGCAGCAGCCTCAGCGTCAGCAGCAGCTGCGGGTCCAGCAGCATCCACAGCTGCACAAAATGCAGCAAAAGCTGCGACAGAAGCAGCAGATGTTGCCGAAAAACTTTCAGAAGGCGAAGCAACAGTGGAAATGGCAGAAGTTGCAGCAAATAAAGCAGCTGTGGCCGCAGAAGAAGCCGCAGATGCAGCAGAAGCAGCAGCAGCAGCAACAACACCAGAAGCAGCAGCAGAACGAGCCGAACAAATAGCAGCAACTGCTGTAAAATCAGCAGAAGCAGCAAAAACAGCAGCAGCAGCAGCAACAAAGGCAGCAGCTGATGACGTAACGCCGGCAATTTTGTCAGAAACTGCAGACGATGCTAAAACAGCAGCAACACAATCAGGAGAAGCAGTTGAAGAATTAGAGAAAATAGTATCAGACAACCCAGGGACAACCGCAGAGGAGCAGAAGGCAGTAGAAGATGCACTTTCTGTGGCAAAGACGGCACAAGAAACAGCCACGGCAGCAGCAGGAACAGCAGAATCAGCAGCAGCAGCAGCATCAGATCCAGCAGCACAAACTGCAGGAACCCTCGCAGCGATAGCAGGAACAGCAAAGGATGCAGCAACAGACGCTTCAGAAGCAGCATCTGCAGCAGGAGAAGCAACAGGGGTTGTGGTACCATCTACGCCTACCACTGTAACTAAACAACCAGTTACAGAGCCAACTAAACCAACAGAAGCTGAAGTTGTTGCTAAAGCACAGCAAGCCGCAGTGGTGGGGACAACGGCAACAGCAGCAGCTGCGGCTGCAGCGGCCTCAGCGTCAGCAGCAGCTGCGGGTCCAGCAGCATCCACAGCTGCACAAAATGCAGCAAAAGCTGCGACAGAAGCAGCAGATGTTGCCGAAAAACTTTCAGAAGGCGAAGCAACAGTGGAAATGGCAGAAGTTGCAGCAAATAAAGCAGCTGTGGCCGCAGAAGAAGCCGCAGATGCAGCAGAAGCAGCAGCAGCAGCAACAACACCAGAAGCAGCAGCAGAACGAGCCGAACAAATAGCAGCAACTGCTGAAAAATCAGCAGAAGCAGCAAAAACAGCAGCAGCAGCAGCAACAAAGGCAGCAGCTGATGACGTAACGCCGGCAATTTTGTCAGAAACTGCAGACGATGCTAAAACAGCAGCAACACAATCAGGAGAAGCAGTTGAAGAATTAGAGAAAATAGTATCAGACAACCCAGGGACAACCGCAGAGGAGCAGAAGGCAGTAGAAGGTGCACTTTCTGTGGCAAAGACGGCACAAGAAACAGCCACGGCAGCAGCAGGAACAGCAGAATCAGCAGCAGCAGCAGCATCAGATCCAGAAGCACAAACTGCAGGAACCCTCGCAGCGATAGCAGGAACAGCAAAGGATGCAGCAACAAGCGCTTCAGAAGCAGCATCTGCAGCAGGAGAAGCAACAGGGGTTGTGGTACCATCTACGCCTACCACTGTAACTAAACAACCAGTTACAGAGCCAACTAAACCAACAGAAGCTGAAGTTGTTGCTAAAGCACAGCAAGCCGCAGTGGTGGGGACAACGGCAACAGCAGCAGCTGCGGCTGCAGCAGCCTCAGCGTCAGCAGCAGCTGCGGGTCCAGCAGCATCCACAGCTGCACAAAATGCAGCAAAAGCAGCGACAGAAGCAGCAGATGTTGCCGAAAAACTTTCAGAAGGCGAAGCAACAGTGGAAATGGCAGAAGTTGCAGCAAATAAAGCGGCTGTGGCCGCAGAAGAAGCCGCAGATGCAGCAGAAGCAGCAGCAGCAGCAACAACACCAGAAGCAGCAGCAGAACGAGCCGAACAAATAGCAGCAACTGCTGTAAAATCAGCAGAAGCAGCAAAAACAGCAGCAGCAGCAGCAACAAAGGCAGCAGCTGATGACGTAACGCCAGCAATTTTGTCAGAAACTGCAGACGATGCTAAAACAGCAGCAACACAATCAGGAGAAGCAGTTGAAGAATTAGAGAAAATAGTATCAGACAACCCAGGGACAACAGCAGACGAGCAGGAGGCAGTAAAAGGTGCACTTTCTGTGGCAAAGACGGCACAAGAAACAGCCACGGCAGCAGCAGGAACAGCAGAATCAGCAGCAGCAGCAGCATCAGATCCAGCAGCACAAACTGCAGGAACCCTCGCAGCGATAGCAGGAACAGCAAAGGATGCAGCAACAAGCGCTTCAGAAGCAGCAGCAGAAGCAGAAAAAATGTCCAATCCGGCAACAACAACAACAGCTGGAACCACTACAGCACCAGCAGGCGCTGCAGTCAACAGCAGAATCAGTCTCATTTCTGTCATAGTGGCTCTGATAGCAGCTATTCTTCTTTAAAGAGCAGCACAACACAGCTACTCTAAATCAACATATCATTTTCCATGGACTCAAACATTAACTGTAAAATACAGATATATTTATTATTTGACCTATCCAGTTTATCATGTGTTTGTCATAATTATTAAAATTTGACTAGTTTCTTTTAAAAGTCAGAGAAGGCAGATATGAGAAGGGAGAGAACGAGTCAACCAGTCCACTCTGGCTACAATGACCGATTTTTAAAAATGACTTTCACTTATCAGGACCATGGCTGATATTTACTTTTACATAGGTGTAAATGATTTATTTATAATGTATTGCCCTACATATTGCAGGGTGTACCCGAATCACTGGCTGATGGACAAACAGCCGGACATTAAAGCATTTTCGACTGGCAACTCTTTCCCTCCTTACGTCGTGTGTCTGTCGGAGAAGCACTGATTTTTATAATAATCAAGTCTGTTTATGTTTTAGAAGATTTCTGAGCATTAGTTTAAAAACTCTGCCTCTAGTCTGCTCATCATGTCTACCCTGCCCTGTGTATGTGTCACGGGGTGTCACGCATGGCATAGCAGAGGGTCCCTGCAAAACAGCTGTGTCACGGGTGAATTTTTCTTTTATATAAATTAATGGGTGGGGCACAGGTAAAAATTAACTAAATGCAAACAGGCAGTGGGCGAAATTTGTGTACCCCGACTAGATTAGATTGTTTAAGACTGTGTGCTGATGTGTTTTGTGAACTGGCAGAAGGCCTTATTAACTATATCTGAAGCTGGCTCTATGAACGTGCATCAGCTTCTAATATCAAAATATTCTTAGGATGTCAGACAGTAGCCTGAAGCCTCTGTGTGTCTTAAATCATGGGTCAGGTCTCAGGTCTTATTTTCAAAAGGTGCGTATTTGATTTTGACATAATGGCGGGTAATGGGTCGAGTCTGGTAGGCCTACTAAGATTCAGGGGTGCGGGCGGGTGCTGGGTTTTAAAAACTTGACCCGTGCTGGACTCTGTGGCACTGAAAAATGAACTGAAGATTAACACAAACTCATAGATACTGTAAGGAAGTGTAATGAAACCTTCACAAGTAAAAAGCCAAAATTTAACTATAAACTATACTAAACTTAAACTATAGATCCAACTGTTCCACCTACCTGAACGTGAACACGTAGAAACAACCTGATATTGTAATCTGTTTTTTTCTGTCCACAGCCACAAGCACAGTACGTTAGCTCAGAAGCTAACTGCTTATTGTTAAAAACAAGCTAAAAAAAAAGATGTCTGCAGATTGTCTAATTAAATAGCTCAGTTTGCCACGAATCAAAAACTATGCAAACTATTGTGTAGCACTGCTGACGGAGACTATGGAAAGACTGACACTGTTATCGAGTGGAACCATGAGAGGAAATGTCCTTAAGTTATTATCCTGTGTGTATGTCTCTGTGCAAAAAAATAAATGTCCAGATCTATGAGGAAGAAATGTCATTATTTGTCATTTAAATTGAAATGTTTTGAGAATTGAGAATGAAGATAATTGTTGTTAGCACTTTATGAAAATGTATGTAAATGTCTTTATCAATAAATTAAAGGCCTACTTCACCGGTTTGAATATGAAGGTGTATTGAAAAAAACTTACTTTGTAAATATTACTGTGATGTCTTTTACTGTGACATCACAGTAATATTTACAAAGTACGTTTTTTTTAACCCTATATTTCTCTTTCTGTGATGTCACGAGAAAGAGAAATATAGGGTTAAAAAAACACTCTTTCTGCCTTTTCTCAGGCTAGTATGAACCGATTTTAATTTTTTTTGCACATTTATACTACATAGGATCTCAGAATTCAATACACCTTTATATTCAAACCAGTGAAGTAGGCCTTTAATGATAGCTTATTTTTTTCTCTCTCTCTCTCTTTCATTCATACTCTAGACAAAGCTTTTAAACTTTTCCAAATACACCAACTATCTTAACATTTATTTTTGGGGAGTCTTGAATCTGAATATTTATATAATAAACATATTTACATCAGATAAAAAGATCAACTAGCTTAGAAATAGAGCTGAGACAAATCGAGTAATGCATCTAGAAAACACAGAAGAATCATATTGTGATTGTAAATAAACTTCAAAGCAAAGATAATTAATTCTGGAGGTGCTCCGGTGGTGTAGTGGATAGAGCGTGTACCATATTGGCTCCGGCCTTCGTTGCAGTGATCGCGGGTTCGAATCCGACCCGTGGACCTTAACTGTAGGTCATCCCCCCTCTCTCTCTGTCTACCCATTTCAACTCTGTACTATCAAATAAAGCTTGAAAATGCCAAAAAAATAAGCTTTAAAAAAAAAAGTATAATTAATTCTTTCAGCACAAGCTGTCAGGAAGAAGTTCATTTATCTTAGAATTCGCCTACATATTACGGCCTGAATGATAGAAACACTTTATATCTTCATACCAACTTAAATCTGTTCTGGACAACAAATGGAAATCAAAGTTAACATCTTAACGGGGTTAAATACACAAACAAAGATGGATTCAATGTGTGATTTGGAGCATTTAAATTTGGTGGATGGGAAAATAAATAACAATAATATTTCTCAGAGTATTCCTTTGGCCAACCACGGGCGAGATTTAGTCCCTCGTTGGCTTAACAAGATCACATTTTAATCTGGGGTGAGATGGAAACGCTTGCTGACGAACGTTCATCAAACGGAGACAATTATTTCAATGCTGCTTAAATTTCTAGTTTGGTTTGGATTTTATAAAGATTGTATAGATTTGTATTAAAGGTGCAGTGTGTAATATGACATCATCAAGAAAGTTCTACAAAGTTCTACAATGCAACACTCCCTGGGTAACCCCACCCCTTTAGAATAATAACAGAAGCTACAGTGGCCTTCAAGGACAAGAACAGTTCTAAATTCTAAACAATGCACCTGATGACATTCCAACTATGACACTTTCAAGATGGCGGCACTAGGCCTTGGTCCAAAATATGCAGAAATATGGACATATATGAGACCCTTTCTAAGGGAAAAAAAAATAATTAAAAAAAAATGTTTCAGATATTATGCACTAAATTAAATGTACTTATGGATATTATAATTACTTTCTACAAAATCAGCTCGGAAATAAAACCCAAAATTCTACACACTGCACCTTTAAAGATAATACACTATATTGCCAAAAGTATTGGCTCACTTGCCTTGACTCGCATATGAAATAAAGTGACATCCCATCCCGGCAGAGTCATGCAAAACCAGGGGCATGAAATACATCAATATAAAAATATATCAAGCATAGAAAACACATTAGAAAAGCTAATGAAATGGTTCAGGAAATCCCTCCTTAGTGGCGCTGTGTGTACGCACAGCCACATTAAAGCCTTATAAATAGCACTGTCTTTAGCACTCAATACTGCAGTTTAACTTGCCTTTGGGTAGTTCATTGAGTTGTGTCCAGGCCTGAAGTAGCCACCACCAATCAGGGAAAGAATCATGAAAAGAAAAATTAAAAATGCATTAATATCAACTAAGAGAATGGCGTTTAATTTCAATGTCAAGACAAATGTGGCAAAGAGAAGGAGAAAACAGTCTGCTGCGATATAAGCGCAGCAACAGCAGTCAACACTACACAGCCGCTGCTTATTAGCACATTAGCAAACTAATATGAACTGGACCGGTGAACGCTTTGACCACGAGAAAAGTATAACTATGGGCTTTCACCGCTGCTGCCTCCATGTCCAAACAAGCCACAGAGGCAGTTATTAGTTTTACTTTAGTTTATTTGTTTATAGTTTTGTGGACAGTCCCCTTTGAGAAGGAGCAGCTTTAGCCTATTTGGCTCATTTCCAGCTGTAGTCCCCGGCCAGTTGTCAGTAGGCAACCTACAATACATAACAGTAAAAAAAATTAAAAAATACATTACATTTATAATTACAGCAGGCCTGAGCAAGAAGGGGAAAAAGACAATCAAACATATTGCACACAGTTGGAGCAAGAACAAACAGGCAAGCACAGATGATGGCAAAGACATCAAGGCAGTTCATGCAACAACAACACAAACACACAGGAGACAAGGGAAAATAGGCCACACAGATCACATCGAAAGCACATAGGGCAGGACATGCAGGCAGGCAGCAGAGATGGAGCGGCAGCAAACACACACATCAAACACACATATCACGTCTGACAGAAATTAACGTGTGCAGTTATAGTTGTCGGACAGCCATGTTTTAAGATGTGCTGTAAAGGTGGAATATGTATGTATTTCATTGATAGTGGTAGGCAGTGACTTCCAATTTTGTATTGCCCTACGTTTCACAGTTAGCTTTGGTGTTTGTTTGTCACGAGGACGACACACACACACACACGCACACACACACACACATACACACACAGAAACGTGGGCGCAGTTCAGTATACTTTACCTGTCCGCTAAACTAACAACGATACTAGAAGGAATAGCAGAGCAGTGGTGTTGTTTATTTAGCGGCCGGACTCAACTGTGCGTTCATCAACATGCGACTCTCATTGGTGTTGCCTGTGTAATCTTTACTTAAAGGAATACTTCACCCATACAGAACCGGCGTTCTATCATTATAAAATCGCTATTATAATATAATGAATGAGGTTTTTCTTCCCTCAGTCTTCCCTCAGTCTTCCCTTGGCCCAGCTGTCCTGCAATCTTGACCCTTACTGTGATGTCACAAGAAGGAAAATGTAGGGTTAGACAGTGAGACCATAAAACACTCTTTCTGCCTTTTCTCAGGCTAGGATGATCCGATTTCAATTTTTTTGCACATTTATACTAGATAAGATCTCCGAGTTCAATACACCTTCATATTCCCACCGGTGAAGTAGGTCTTTAATACATTGATAGCAACAGTGGCGGCAGAAACACACACACACACACACGCACACACACACACAGTGTCCTGAACGACGGGCGCACGTAGCTTGGTGGTGAAGAAATGTAAGCCTATATAATGTATCGGCAATAATAAAGTAATTAAGAAGCTTTACCAGTAGCCTACAAAGCATGCTAACACACAGCGCGCAAGTTACTAACCGTTAACTCTATTTGTCCGCTGGCGAAATGCAGTTAATTACTACTGAACAGCTAACAGTCAAACTATCACCTTTTCTATTAATGCCACAGGATGCTGTACGTACACTAGTGGTTTGAACATATGGCCAAACATTTTTCATAGAATCAGCTAAATTCATCGAAAATGCTAAGCTAACCTGAAGGACACAGCATGACTTATCTAGCTGGTCCGGCTCAGGTTAGCTCACTAATGTTAAGCTTAAGATGAAAAACTGTAACCAATACAGGCAGAACATTTTTTTATCTGACTATTAACATTTGTAAAACATGACTTTGTCTGCATTAAACTTACCGATTTTCAGAGTTGCCGTGACCATGTGCGATGAGAAAAAAATGGCGGCTTCACAGGGAAAATTCTAGCTGGAAAAGACGTTGACGTTCAACAAATACAAAAACGTCCATCATGTCATGACGTTAGACAGGAAAACCTAATTGAAGCGCTTTCATTTGCATAAGAATAGCAGGTCAATGTAGTAAAGTACAATTTCAATTTGATGCAATCCACGAAAGTACAGTGCCATCGCTAAAGTAGAAAACTGAAGATTTCTCATTTTTTAAAATCCCAGTAAAGGGTTTTTTACTGGGAGTTTTTTCTCAGGCGAGCTAAGGGTCTAAGGGCAGAGGTCATAGATAGATAGATAGATAGATAGATAGATAGATAGATAGATAGATAGATAGATAGATAGATAGATAGATAGATAGATAGATAGATAAGGGCAGGGTGTCATATTGTATGGAATGTAAAGCCCACTGAGGCAAATGTGATATATTTATATTTGTGATATTGGGCTATAGTACAAATAAGACTGATTTGATTTGAGTCAGACTTATTCAAAACAGTGTGTTACCTCAACTTTTCAAAAACTATTTTAAGTGTATGGAGCAATATTGATAAAACGATAACGCACTGTATGATATAAATGAATAGCCCAATGATAGTAGTGGGAGTAGTGTCTGAAGCAGTAGAAAGTAGATGCTTTAGTAGCAAAGGTTGAATAAGTACTCAAGAGAAGAGTGACTTGTGTGTGTGTGTGTGTGTGTGTGTGTGTGTGTGTGTGTGTGTGTGTGTGTCAGAAACGTGCATAATGACATTAAAACAAAACACCTTTGTTGGTGTACTGTAATCCCTACCTGATGTACAACTTCATCTTGCAGGATGGATCACGACCAACGGACATTTGGGGAAAGTGACGTCATTTCACCTAGGAAAAATGACGTAGTTGTTGATATATGTGTGTATCAGAATTTTCAATAAAGTTCATTGAAGAAAAAAGACTGTTGTGGATATGTGTAATTTAAATAGTTTTGACTGGTAAAAAATCAATAAAAGAAATCTCTTACTGTCATTACGTGGGCCTATTAAAAACTGGAGCCCCCGACTCCTGGAACAACTTACAGCAACAAATTAAACTAAATACCTTCATATCCTTTAACCAATTTAAACAAACTATCTTAAATCTGCCAAACTCTACCTGTAACTGTTTTAATTAGGCTATATTGTACTTTCACCCATTTCATTTTAATTGCTGCCACTCTTCACCACTATGTAAATGTTTCAATTGTTTTTTTCTCTCTTCACCTGTTGTTGTGTATTTGATGTATTTGCATTGAATATTGTTTATGTATTGTTGTTTTTCCTTTGAATTTGTTTTAACTCGACGTCATTGTAAATGAGGGTCACCCCTCAATTGGTCTCTCGAGGATAAATAAAAGTTAAATAAAAAATAAATAAATTAAAAGTGACAACAGCTAGACTAGGCATAACCGCAAACACATACACACACACAAACGGCCACACACACACACACACACACACACAGGTAACACAGGCTACTAACCCCCCAAAAAAGTAGTCAAAACTGTCAATAAAAATACTTTGGCTTTGTAACCTATTTTAAAAAGTAACCCAAGTGTGAGAGCGAAGCTTAAGCTAACGTTGTTTCTCTGACGGTGTTAGCTTGAGTGTAGATAACGTTAGCTTAATTTTCTTGCTTAAAATTAATCATACTGTCATTCAAACTCACCTGAAGGTCTGAAGTGAAGTTTCCCGGCTTTTTTGTTCTCCTCTTCCGACGATATTTCGACCATTTTTAGTTTACTTCAAATGTTTTATGCCGAAATATGTTCATATTGTCGGTGAAAAGCTTGATAAAAATTCAATATATCGTAACGGACCGTTATTTTGGAATCAGTGACGGTTGGGGAAGCTGTGACGCGGCGGAGGGATACGTTTGGTGGTTAACAGTCCCAGTGAAGTGTTTATTAATATATTATTTCTTCCATCTTTTTCAAAATCAATCAATCTATCTATCTATCTATCTATCTATCT
>CASHTC010000299.1:70000-82500 GCA_949357725.1 Hyperoplus immaculatus
TTTCCTTTGAACAAGATATGATCCCATCCCTACCCTGCGTTCCAAATCTCCTACTCTTTTCTTTTCTCTATTCTACATACTACATCTAATAAACAATCTAGTTAGGATGCAGTGTATGCTTCAATTGGGACATACTTTTACTTATTTATTTCATCATAACATGGCTCCGTGATCTTGCGTTTTGCTTTTATGTCAATGTGACGTCACTTCTGGTGCGCACTGGATTGTGGGTCAGAATCACCCAAAATAGGATGCTGATTTCAGCACTAAAAAAAAATCTCAACCGGTTCTACTAGACATGCGGGTATTTCTAAGCATACTAAATCTGGCCACAAAAATCGGGACATCCTAAATCTTTTTTTCTAAATAGTATGGGCATTGGAACACAGGGATTCCGTGTTCCAATCCCCATACTTCCCTACTATTTAGCACGCCAGAAAAAGATTTAGGACGTCCCAATACATGCAGGTCAATTGTAGTATGCTGAAAATACATAAATGCCCCCACTAACTCCAATAGCATTTTGGATTATTCGCCTTTATTCTTGACATTTCTCGACATAATGAAAAAAAAAATCTTTCTTATCTGATTTTTCTTTTCTCCTGTCTGTGGCCCTAAAACTCTTCTGTACTTTAGTATGTAGTGTAGTAAAAAGACTAAAACTCTTCTGTACTTTAGTATGTAGTGTAGTAAAAAGACTAAAACTCTTCTGTACTTTAGTATGTAGTGTAGTAAAAAGACTAAAACTCTTCTGTACTTTAGTATGTAGTGTAGTAAAAAGAAAGAGTATGTGATTTGGAACACAGGGACAGTTTAGACTCCTCTGGAACCAGCCATAAGCAAGTTTTCTGTTAATGCACTTTACATTTCCAGCAGTCTTCTAAACCTTTACCTCAGTTTGTAATGGAATATTTGTGTATAGAAGAAATTATGCAACATTTACATTGTCCTTTGTTCTGTTGCAATTAATTATGTCCACAATGCAGCAAAATAAAAACTTAAAAAATGTGATGTTTGGTGTGAAACGTGATTGAGTTGGTCTCATTCAAATACATCTATTGCAGGATGTCCGTCCTGGGAGAGGGATCCCTTCCTCCGTCAACTCTCCCTGAGCTTTCTTAATTTTATAATCCCGGTAAAGGTTTTTTTTTACTGGGAGTTTTTTTCTCAGCTGAGCTAAGAGTCTAAGGGCAGATAGATAGATAGATAGATAGAGGGTGTCACACTGTATGGAATGTAAAGCCCACTGAGGCAAATGTCTATTTGTGATGTCGGGCTATACAAGTTGAACTGATTTGGACACAACACTAATCGTGACAATCTACAGGTGATGTAAATCTTTAATTACTTTGACCTACAAAGTGCTTATTCGACCCCTCTACAGGGCCTTACTCTCTCTGTATCCCCATTTCAACTCTGTACTGTCCAATAAACCAAACTGTGGGCCCTGCTGCTGTAAACAGTAACTTTTCAGGAAGCTTTCTAGCTTCAAACAGTGTTCCAGGGATCACATTTTCCCTTGAGGAAAGTTTGTTTATATAAATGTTTAGTAAACTAACTGCAGGCTCTGTGAATGTTAACAAACCCCCTCCTCTGAAACTACAGTGAACCTTTATGAATTTTCTTCTAAAGGCAAAGTTCAGTATTGTTGAATGGTGGTTGTATTCACTTGTTCTGCATAGTTAGTATCTTACCTTATGGAGATCAGTCACACACACACTTCTAAAACTACACAGTGCAGCTTTAAAAAGACCCCCCAACACACACATCCCCTAAAACTACACAGTGCATCTTTAAAAAGACCCCCCAACACACACATCCCCTAAAACTACACAGTGCATCTTTAAAAAGACCCCCCAACACACACACAAATCCCCTAAAACTACACAGTGCATCTTTAAAAAGACCCCCACACACTGTACAGGTGAAAAATAAGAGCCAGAGAGACAGACAGGTTTTTTTTTTCCGCTGTGGTGTTTTATTGAAACAAAATGGTCGCTGGGGAGTTTACTTCTTCTTGGACACACCGACGGTGCGACCACGACGGCCGGTTGTCTTGGTGTGCTGACCGCGCACACGCAGACTGGAAGAGAAACAGAGGAAAGAAGAGTTAAAACCTACTTCACCGGTGGGAATATGAAGGTGTATTGAACTCTGAGATCCTATGTAGTATAAATGTGCAAAAATCTTAGAAATCGGTTCATCCTAGCCTGAGAAAAGGCAGAAAGAGTGTTTTATGGTCTCACTGTCTAACCCTACATGTTTAAAAAAAAAAAAGGTGTAGTCAGTTATTCTGGAGAACGCTTGTTGATCAAATAACTTAGTCAAAAATCATTGAATATCTCCTCATGATCCACTACCTGTCTGTACTGTGTGTGTGTGTGCTGAAAAGAAGTCTGTCAATACACAGCCTAGGCTCTGTGAACAGGTATGTAAACAAAGGGGGTCCACCATAGCTAGCAACACGCCAGTTTACAGAGCTAAGGCTGTGTATTACCACTGGATTTGATTACAGCACACACACACACACGGGATCTTGAGGAGATATTCACCGATTTGACAACAAGCTTTCTCCAGAATCACCGACTCCCTCGTTAAACCAGTCAAAATCAAACCATTCATTTCCTTATATTCAAGTGTTTCCAGGAGAAGCTTTTCTCTGCACCAACTCTCCTCCACTGACAGTGTGACATTATTCACTGATGTCAGATCCCTCAAACTAACCCTGCGTTCCAAATCTCATACTTTCTTTTCTGTTCTACATCGGATCATAAAAATAATCCTGTTAGGATGCAGTAGGCATACACTTGGGACATACTTTTACTTATTCATTTCATCATAACATTGCGCCTTGATCTTGCCTCTTGCTTTTATATCCGTCGCACCAAGACCACAAGAATAGGGACTTCCAAAATATTTTTCCTCCCACAGTAAATAATAATTGATTGGATTTATAAAGCGCTTTTCAAAAGGTACTCAAAGGTCTTTACAGGGTTCTAGGTTCCATTCATTCACACACAGTCATACTGGTGGTGGTAAACTACCATAGTAGCCACAGCCAGACTGACGGAAGCGAGGCTGCCATTCAGCGCCATCGGCCCCTCCGACCACCACCTCAAACATACAGCAATCATACACATTCACACGAGGCAAGGTGGGTGAAGTGTCTTGCCCAGGGACACAACGACCATGACACAGGTGGCCGGGCGGGGATCGAACCGCCAACCCTAGAATCGTTGGCCAACCAGCTTAACCACCTGAGCCACAGTCGCCCCAAATGGTAGATAGTATGGGGATTGGAGCACAGGGAAACTTCTATGGCTGCCTCTGACTAAGTGGAGCAGCAGAGTCACTGGACTGACGATCATATAGTTTAGTGTTGATCCATCACATAAAATCCCAATAAAATAAATGTACACGTGTGGTTGTAACGTGACAAAATGTCAAAAGTTCAAGGGGTATGAGTACTTTTGCAGACCACTGTAGGTAGATTGACACACAGACAAACAGCTAGATGGACAGACAGACAGAAAGACAGATAGACAGACATATAGATAGACATATAGATAGACAGACAGATAGATAGACAGATAGATAGATAGACAGACAGACAGACAGATAGATAGACAGACAGACAGCTTTAATATCTCATATCTCTTAAACAGACTGTGTTGGTTCTTACCCCCAGAAGTGCCTCAGTCCGCGGTGAGCACGGATCTTCTTCAGCCTCTCCAGATCCTCTCTCAACTTGTTGTCCAGACCGTTAGCAAGAACCTGGAACACACACACACACACACACACACACACACACAACGCATTTAATAATAATAATAATAATAAAATAATAATCTCAGAAGTGTTTAATAGTCAGTGTGGACCTGGAACAAAAACACACAACAAGACGGCCATTTAAACGTTCTATCATTTACAATCCACACTGATGAATGAAAGCTAATACAACACTTTCTACATGTTTGGTGTTAAAGGTGCAGTGTGTAATATGACATCATCAAGAAAGTTCTACAAAGTTCTAGAATGCAACGCTCCCTGGGTAACCCCACCCCTTTAGAATAATAACAGAAGCTACAGTGGCCTTCAAGGACAAGAACAATTCTAAATGTTAAACAATGCACCTGATGACATTCCAACTATGACACTTTCAAGATGGCGGCACTAGGCCTTGGTCCAAAATATGCAGAAATATGGACATATATGAGACCCTTTCAAAGGGGAAAAATAATAATTCAAAACATTTTTTTCAGCTATTATGCACTAAATTAAATGTACTTATGGATATTATAATTACTTTCTACAAAATCTGCTAGGAAATAAAACCCAACATTCTACACACTGCAGGTTTAAACGTTCTGTCATTTACAATCTACACTGATGAATGAAAGCTAACACAACACTTTCTACATGTTTGTGTTGAGTGTGTTAAATAGTCAGTGTGGACCCAGAACAAAACCACAAGACTCATTTAATAATGAAGGTGTAGGTATGCATGTGTGAGTGTTTTTGTGACACATAATATAAATATGTAAAGAGGGTCGGCATAATAAGCCTCAGCTTTGTCCTATAACCTTTTTCAGCCATTGTTACTTTTAAAATTATACCTAGCTGTATTTGCCGTCCTTTTTTTTTTTTTTTTTTTTTAAGATATTTTTTGGGCATTTTTATGCTTTATTTGATAGTGTAGAGACAGAGGTGAAATGGGGCAGAGAGGGGAGTGACATGCAGAGAACGACCGCGGGTGGGAATCGAACCCGGGTCTGCCGCTGGGCCCAGCCCGGGAGGGGGACGCCCTACCAACTGAGCTAAAGGCGCCCCCGTATTTGCCGTCCTTAACGTGTGTATACGTGAGTGAGTGTATGTGTGTTTGAAAGTATATTAGAGTCCTGTGTGTGTGTGTGTGTGTGTGTGTGTGTGTGTGTGTGTGTGTGTGTGTGTGTGTGTGTGTGTGTGTGTGTGTGTGTGTGTGTGTGTGTGTGTGTGTGTGTGTGTGTGTGTGTGTGTGTGTGTGTGTGTCTTATTTGAACCTGAACCTACCTGGCTATATTTGCCGTCCTTCACGTCCTTCTGTCTGTTGAGGAACCAATCTGGGATTTTGTACTGACGGGGATTCTGCATGATGGTCACCACACGCTCAACCTGAGAGAGCGAGAGAGAGAGAGAGAGACACACACACACACACACACACACACACAGCTGTTAACTCAACTAAATCAAATCAGTTGTATTTGTATAGCCCAAAATCACAAATAGACATTTGCCTCAGTGGGCTTTACATTCCATACAGTACAACACCCTCTGTCCTTACACCCTTAGCTCGGCTGAGAAAAAACTCCCAGTAAAAAACCCTTTACCGGGATTAAAAAAAATTGAAGAAATCTCAGGGAGAGTGGACAGAGTAAGGGATCCCTCTCCCAGGACGGACATGCTGCAATATATGTCATAAGTAGAGAAAAATCACGAAGGAATTCAATCATTGACCAGATGTTTACGTGGTAATACTAAAGTAAAGTGGGAATAGTGTGGATGCAGGAGGACTAAACTACCAGCAAAATATTTAGAAATGTGCAAATAGTAGAAAATGTAAGCAGCATTTTATCACAATCGATCATTTTCACAGACTTTAACACACACACACACACACACACACACCTTAAGCCGCTGCAAAATCTACATGCCAACAACTCAACACCCTGCTTTATTACAAATATAAAATTCCCAACTAAAACTTGCAAACTGCGACATTAGCAGTTTGGCATGTGCTGTTTGAAAAGACGCAATGCATTGTGGGGCGGTTGAGGAGGAAAAGTAACCTCTTGATCCATACACAATATCTTCCCGGAAGTAAGTACTCATCCGGGCATTTCTCGCCTACACAACCACAACATACTCAAATTCCCGGCAAAATGATTATGAGTAGGACGTTAGTAGGGCTTTTCGAACATAATTCCAGTCCCCCCTCCCATACATTTCTGCATAAGTGTCTGCTTGGGCTTTCGTCTTTTGCTTTCGTCTATGAGTGTTTGAAAAGCGCTGTAAAAGTTCAATGTATCATATCATCTCTCCTAACTGGGCACCTAAATAAAAACACTCAACTCACGCTTCACAAATTAACCTGGCCCTAGTCTGTCCACTTCAACACTTGAGTTAGTTCACAGACTGGCGGTATAAGAGGTAATGAATAAGTTGTCAGTATGTCCCAATTGTACACTAATAGCATACTGCAGTTTAACTAGATACTGTTTATGATCAGCTGTAGTATGTAGCAAAATAGCAAAAAAGAAAAGAGTATGAGATTTGGAACACAGGGATAATCGAGTGTGAACCTGGAAGTCTGAACACTAAAATTTTGTCAGCCATTGTTGTAGTTTTCGCTGTCTGTAGGTCGTTCGTCTTTTGCTTTGCGTCTATGAGTTTTTTAGCAGCGATACACGATGATTACACAAGTTTGTTATGTGCTCTGACTCTCTGAAGTGCTCTCAGTTTAGAGCCTACATCACACCTTTAAAATAATAATGGATTTGATTTAAATAGCGCTTTTCAGAGGATTCCAGGTTCCATTCATTCACACAGTCAACTGCTCAATGGTGGTCGAACTATAAGAAATAGATTATGAAGAGCAATAAATCATCATTATTATCATCATCCTCCTCTCACCTCCTCGTCGGTGAGCTCTCCGGCTCTCTTGCTGAGGTCGATGTCGGCTTTCCTCAGGACGACATGAGCGTAACGTCTGCCAACTCCCTGCGACACAGACAGCGAGAGAGACAGACAGCGAGAGAGACAGACAGAGAGAGACACAGACAGAGAGAGAGACAGACAGAGATAAGGAGAGAGACAGACAGAGATAAGGAGAGAGAGAGAGAGACACAGACAGCGAGAGAGACAGACAGAGAGAGAGACAGACAGCGAGAGAGACAGACAGAGATAAGGAGAGAGAGAGAGACAGACAGGGATGTTAGTGACACGGTTTTACACTATAACACATCAGGGACAGGTTATCCCGAGGCAAGGCAAGTTTATTTCTATAGTCTTGATTCTATAAAATTCAGACACGAGGCCATTCAAAGTGCTTTACAGGGGCACAACATACAAGACATTAGAAATCACATTTTAAGAGATCACCAAAACATAGAACAAAATACAAGCAGACAAATTGCCAAAGAGAATAAATTGAAACATAAATATATAAAATGACAGGTTTAAAGATAGATGAACTCTTTGTGCGGTCAGTGCATGTCTGTCAGACTGTCGTTACCTTGATGGCAGTGATGGCGAAGGCGATTTTCCTCCGGCCATCAATATTCGTGTTGAGAACACGAAGGATGTGCTGGAACTTCTCAGGGATGACGAGAGACTGGAACACACAACGCAAACATTATAATAGGGTCACATGTTATAATAGGGTCACATATTATAATAGGGTCACACATTATAATAGGGTCACATGTTATAATAGGGTCACACATTATAATAGGGTCACATGTTATAATAGGGCAACATGTTATAATAGGGTAACGTGAATGTTCGTTTAAGAGGCAAGTTAAAGACCTACTTCACCAGTGGGAATATGAAGGTGTATTGAACTCTGAGATCATATGTTGTTACATAGTTGTGACATAACTGTGCAAAATGTAGAGTGAAACAGTGAGGCCATAAAACACTCTTTCTGCCTTTTCTCAGGCTAGGATGAACCGATTTCTAAAATGTTTTGCACATTTATACTGCATAGGATCTCAGAGTTCAATACACCTTCATATTCCCACCGGTGAAGCAGGCCTTTAATCTATCAAGTTAGACTAAATGAACCATAGAGTTATTATCATAGGGATTTTTTATTTATTTATTTTTAAATCAGAATTTCTCACTACACGATATTAGATTGAAAAGCTCAATAACTGTCGGGAATAACAATCACACTTTAAACTAATGAGTAACTTTGCATTAATCCTGCTTCACTACTAAAGATTTGATAACATGTACGGACATATCACCCAGAACTGAACAGTCTTATACAATGCATGAACAAGAAACACATTATAACAGTCAGTTGTAAGCCAGAGTGCTTCCACATTAACAATTTCTAATAACATTTTAATTGTGGACATATTGTGGGTTATTCAAGCAGTTAAATACGTGTGCATCTCGCAGCACTTGGGTTACAGACTATAAAATGCTTTCGCGATCAAGACTTTTGGCTCTTAAAAGCTGCTTCTGATCAAAAAATTAGCTGCAAAACCATCAACAACACTGAACCATAAACAGGGCATGTCAGCTCTTTACTTAGTCCGATTAAGAAGCATTTAAATCGGTGTAACATCTACTTTAGAGACCCCAACGTGACAACCATGGACGAGGCTAGTTAGTTAGCTTTAAGAGCTAACCGCCTTCTGTTCTGTGAGTGTTTCTTTAACGTTGTTAACCACAAACGCCATTTTAAAAAGGCGCTGACTAGCTGCATTTATACTTCAAATAAGGAATTAAATTAAGGTTTTAGTTGACCATGTAATGAAACTGAAGTTAACTTAATAGCTGGCGCCTGATCGCGTCTGTCAGTCCGTACGCGACAGTACAGTGCACTTTAACGACAATTTCTGCAATGTATATGTAAACAATTCAACACTTCGCCGGTAGATAAAGTTAATAAGGTTTCATCGAAGGACTAAGATTTGTTAAAAGAGTGATATTCAAGCAGATGATCGAGGATTTTAGAACAACTCTTGGTTCATAAAAATCGCACTCACCATCTTGGAAGTGGGTTCCGAGCGAAGAGGAAGCCGGAAAAGGTCTCGCGAGAGTTTGTGCATGTGCGTGAACGGAAGTCAGTGCGTCATTTTTAAACTGCCCGGGAGAAAAACGGTTAACGGTTAGATTACATTCATAAACAACCGAAAATGTTGCTAATATGTCAAGATGGTCACACTAAATAAACATTAACCGATATTTCTTCACCACACACACACTACAAAATCGTTCTCAAAGGGCGCTTGTTGTCTTTTTTTACAGGTATTACTAGGCGGAACATTACAGTTGTAGTTTCTTTTGGCGATTTGTAGTCTTTAATACGTTAGCGTAAAGCAGTCGCAGCAATGGCGGAGGTAGCTGTATCTGCTTCTTTAGGAGCTGGTGCCGATGTCAACACAGCTGGAAACCCGACAGAAACCGCTATGGCGTATTTACAAGACGAGGTGACATTTAAATGTATTAGTAGGTCTATGTTTGAACCAGTTTTTAGTGAAATAAGTTTAAACGGATAACATTAAACGGTTGATTCTGGTTCATGTATCCTGTTGGCATTGACAACAAGACTTTATCAATGACGTGTAACGTTATATTAGCGTGACTCAGGTTTATTTTGCTTGATAAACAGCTGGATTATGTAATACATTGTGTGAAAATAAAGAATATCTTGCCGAAATGAGTAGTTATTTGCGTCAGTATTGTCTCTTGAAGCTAACGTAGGCTAGCAATCATTTCCTGGATGTTTCCCGTGGCAACAAGGTGTAACGTCACGAGTGTCAGAAAGATTTCGATGGAAAGAAAAGTGTGTCAGTATTTTGTTTGACATTTTTATCTTTCATTGATTTCTACGTCATCGCTACAAGAGACAGACAGACAGAGACAGACAGAGACAGACAGACAGACAGACACACAGATACAGACAGACAGACAGAGACAGACAGACACACACACACACCATAATATCTCACCTGTAGTTATAAGTTGGGGATATAAGATACTTTGCTTGTTTGGTAGAGGACAGTCCACCTAAACGCTCTGCTCAGTTTTAATCAGCAGGCTTTTTGTTGATGAAAATGGCGCCCAAACGTCGTCAGTTTATGTTCAGGAAATTCAGATTTGAATTAGTTTTTGTCTCAAATCAATTCAAATCAGTTGTGAGTGTGAAATAACAAGTGTGTGTGCGCGTGTGTGTGTGTGTGTGTGTGTGTGTGTGCGTGCGTGTGTGTGTGTGTCCCCCATAGAAGACTGATGGTGAAATGGCGAACCTCAACCTAGGAGAACTGGACCTTACCACTGACGAGTATATCTTGGATGAAGTGGACAGTAAGTTAGTTAAGTTACTTTATTAGTCAAAGGGAACATTTACATTTGTAATTTTTGGTTGCATGCTGTCTGATGGATGTTTAATTTATCCCCACGTCCTTCAGTTCACATCCAGGCCAATCTGGAGGATGATCTGGTTAAGGAAGCGCTCAAAACGGTGAGAATATAACAATCTATGTAAAGTATATATAGACCGTTTAAAAGTGAACACAAGCCTGTTGAGAGACGAGTTGCTTCAAAGTGAACACAAGCCTGTTGAGGGACGAGTTGCTTCAAAGTGAACACAAGCCTGTTGAGGGACGAGTTGCTTCAAAGTGAACACAAGCCTGTTGAGAGACGAGTTGCTTCAAAGTGAACACAAGCCTGTTGAGAGACGAGTTGCTTCAAAGTGAACACAAGCCTGTTGAGAGACGAGTTGCTTCGGATGCAGTTGCTGAAATCTGTATTTAATCCTATTTTTATTTTCAAAGCGTGTGTGTGTGTGTCTGTCTGTCTGTGTGTCTGTCCTGTCTGTGTGTCTGTCTGTCTGTCTGTCTGTCTGTCTGTGTTATTAACGTTCTCTCTCTTTCTCTCTCTCTCTCTGTCTCTCTCTGTCTCTCTCTCTCTGTCTCTCCCCCTCCCTCTCTCTCTCTCTACCCCCTCCCTCTCTCTCTCCCCCCCTCTCTCTCCCCCCCTCTCCTCTCTCTCTCCTCTCTCTCCTCTCTCTCCCTCCCTCCCTCTTTTCCCCCTCCCCCTCCCTCCTCTCCTCTCTCCTCTCTCTCTCCCTCATCTCTCTCCCCCCTCCTTCCCCCTCTCTCCCTCCTCTCTCCCCCTCCCTCCCCCTCTCTCCCTCCTCTCCTCTCTCTCTCCCCCCTCTCTCCCTCCTCTCTCTCTCTCTCTCCCCCTCCCTCACTCCCTCCTCTCTCTCTCTCTCCCCCTCTTCCCCCCCTCCCTCCTCTCTCCCCCTCCCTCTCTCTCCCCCTCTCTCCCTCCCCCTCCCTCCTCTCTCTCTCCCCCCCCCCCTCCCCCTCTCTCCCCCATCTCTCTCTCTCTCTCTCTCTCCTCTCAGGGAGTGGACTTGCGTCAGTATTCCAAACAGGTTGAGTCTGAGCTGCAGAGGATTGAACAAGCTTCATCAAAGACTGTATCCTTCAGAGCTCAAACCAAATGAGATCTATCTCATTCATGTAGCACATTTAAAAACAACCGGAGCTGCACAACATGGGGTAAAATGTGATGAAACTCAAAGCACAACCAACGTCTTGGGTCTTTTTTAATTTTTATATATAAGGTTCACTATGCAGTTTCAGAGGAGGGGGGGTCGTTTTATATGCACATGAACATATGAACACACACACACACACACACACACACACACACACACACACACACACACACACACACACAGATGATTTTAATTTGTTGTCCTGACTGTCTGTCTGTCAGACATCAAAGAGAGTAAGAACATCGCTCTGCTTCACAACCAGATCACCGCCTGTGACTCCATACTGGAGGTAAGAACATTTGGACCTGTCTGTCTGTCTGTCTGTCTGTCTGTCTGTCTGTCTATCCATCCATCCATCCATCCATCCATCTATCCATCCATCCATCCATCCATCCATCCATCCATCCATCCATCTATCCATCTATCCATCTATCTATCTATCTATCTAAACCCATGTCTGTTTGTGCCTTCCCCCCCAGCGTATGGAGGGGATGCTGAGTGTCTATCTGTCTGTCTGTCTGTCTGTCTGTCTGTCTGTCTGTCTATCTATCTAAACCCATGTCTCTCTGTGCCCCCCCCCGCGTATGGAGGGGATGCTGATTATCTAAACCCATGTCTCTCTGTGCCCCCCCCCCAGCGTATGGAGGGGATGCTGATTATCTAAACCCATGTCTCTCTGTGCCCCCCCCCCCGCGTATGGAGGGGATGCTGATTGTCTAAAACCCATGTCTCTCTGTGCCCCCCCCCCCAGCGTATGGAGGGGATGCTGATTGTCTAAACCCATGTCTCTCTGTGCCCCCCCCCCCCAGCGTATGGAGGGGATGCTGATTATCTAAACCCATGTCTCTCTGTGCCCCCCCCCCAGCGTATGGAGGGGATGCTGAGTGTCTAAACCCATGTCTCTCTGTGCCCCCCCCCCCAGCGTATGGAGGGGATGCTGATTGTCTAAACCCATGTCTCTCTGTGCCCCCCCCCCCAGCGTATGGAGGGGATGCTGATTGTCTAAAACCCATGTCTCTCTGTGCCCCCCCCCCCCAGCGTATGGAGGGATGCTGATTGTCTAAACCCATGTCTCTCTGTGCCCCCCCCCCCAGCGTATGGAGGGGATGCTGATTATCTAAACCCATGTCTCTCTGTGCCCCCCCCCCAGCGTATGGAGGGGATGCTGATTATCTAAACCCATGTCTCTCTGTGCCCCCCCCCCCCCCAGCGTATGGAG
>CASHTC010000300.1:0-2500 GCA_949357725.1 Hyperoplus immaculatus
AATCCCGGCGCTAGCCAGGGAAATATGAGTCAGCTGAATACTGGAGTCTTGCTGCTATAATAATAATCAGCGTGTCTGTATGTCTGCTTTTCTGGGACATCGGCACCTTCATACATAGCCTACTAGTTTTACATCAGGATGTAATGTTAGCATGTGTCGACCTCATATAGAGCGTTTTCTGTCTTAATAGTGGCTATGAAGATCCAAATAAACACATGTGAGCAGTATACTATTCTGCTCAGCCCGTCTCAACATCATGTTGCTGTTTCTGAATAAAAACAGGTAGACAAGCGTCCCATTATGCAAAGGATTTTTTTTTAATTGTGCAGCTCCATCGTGTTTAAATCATATTTTATATCTGTTTTTCCAGCCTGAAAAAAAACATTTACAACTAATTTTAAAAGTCACTAATGACAAGATACCCCCCACGAAGAGAATGAATTGCAGGGCTGTTATAATAAACTATATTGATTAGTTTTTAGCTTTGTGTTCTTCATCAACTCGAACCTACATGTATTTTATTTATTTTATAAATCTTAACATTATCTTAACATCTGAATGGCACAATCTGCTTTTCCACAGACTCATCTAGGCTGTCCTGCACAAGGCCTGCACAAGTGTCTGGGATTTCCACCCTGTCAGGGAGAAGCCATTGTACAGTGAGCAGCTACAGTCAGTCCTAACTATTATCCGTCATATGTTTACTATAACATCACTAAAGGGATCTAACAATTGTTTCCGTCCCCAGTGTATGCATTGCTGAGGGAAGGACACTCCAGATAACTGAAGACTTCACTGCTCCTGCTGCCTTGAGAAGATCTCCGAAGATGGAGCAGCGTGGAACTCACCTGGCAGTCACAGCACATCAGTCTGACTCTACACTCTACACACAATTTGTTTTCAATTTTTAGATTGTGATTATTATAAATCTAGACAAAGTCAGATCATACTCAATTCATAATCATATTGATTGCAGTAAATGAGGTGACATACTCAGTCATGTTTATTTGTTTGACATATTAAAAAGGTAGGGGAGATTTTGATTAAATATGGTAAAAAGTTGGGCTACAGACCAAGGACTAAGTTACTAGTTTTATGTTTTGTTTTATAAAGTCTTGTTCCGGCACATGCCAGAGCATTTTGGGTATTTTGTTCATTTTCTCTTAATAAAATAACGCCATACAAAACTTTACTTGGAGGTATGTAATTGTGAGTGCATTATAGTTTTAAACTGGTTGATTTGTATTTTTCATTTTGACCGTATGTATATGTTTAGTAAATCCACAAATATTTTAAAAAGTCCAAATCTTGTGATTTGTTTGTGGGGTAAGCTTTTACTATACATTTGTACTGATTGCTTTGATGTGATAACTGCAAATCATAAATATAATTGATATAGGGCATTTATTAGTCTTGCTTTAGCAGCATGCAGACCTACTTATTAATGCAGCACGTGATCTGAATTAACATGTTCTAAACTGCATAAAATGTTATGGTGTGACACTTTGTGATTGTGATTAATTAAAGTAATCACTGAAATGAGGTTATATGAAGCTTTGTACCCTGTTCTTCTGGACACGTCACATGAGGTAAGGTGTATAGCAGAACTGTCTGGGGATAAGCACACAGTTAAACCTGATCATCTAATTATCAGTTTGTGATACAAGTAGTGATAATTTCACATGGAAAATGTGAGATAGAGAAACAATTATTCCAATTCAGTTTTAATGTGTCCTCTATACTTTTCTATTGCCTTGTAGAGTAGGTTACTTATTCACTTCACTATTCACACGTTTAAATTAATTAAGCTTACTACATTTAGAAGACTAAGTGTATGATTTATAAGCATATTTCTGGATGCTGAATACTCTGCAGCAAGATATGTAGGCCTACTTTATTTACTTTGGTCCTCAATGCCTGCAACATCCTCCTCACCCCCTGCGTGTGGTGTGTTGTAACCATAGATAGTTTTAACAGCCAGGAGCCTTGACAGCGGCTGCGGGACAATAAACTATTGTTGATAGTTAGCTGCTGCTATCGGTGTATGAATGTGTGTGTGAATGGTAACGTGTAAATGGGAACAGGTCTCCCTTGCAAAATAGTCTTCGGACTCAATGGGATATACAGTATCTCACAAAAGTGAGTACACCCCTCACATTTCTTCAAATATTTCATTATATCTTTCCATGGGACAACACTGAAGAAATGACACTTTGATATAATGTAAAGTAGTCAGTGTACAGCTTGTATTATAGTGTAAATTTACTGTCGCCTCAAAATAACTCAACACACAGCCATTAATGTCTAAACTGAAGGCAACAAAAGTGAGTACACCCCTAAGAAAAAATTTCCAAATTGGGCCCAAAGTGTCAATATTTTGTGTGGCCACCATTATTTTCCAGCACTACCTTAACCCTCTTGGGCATGGAGTTCACCAGAGCTTCACAGGTTCCCACTGGAATCCTCTTCCACTCATTCATGACAACATCACGGAGCTGGT
>CASHTC010000300.1:10000-12500 GCA_949357725.1 Hyperoplus immaculatus
GCCTGACGTCAATTTGAGTATGTTGTGGTCGTGTATGGGAGTTTGTGTAGGCGAGAAATGCCCAGATCAGTACTTACTTCCTGGTAGATTTTGTGTATGGATTGATAGGTTACTTTTCCTATACTCAACCGCCCCACAATGCATTGCGTCTTTTCAAACAACACAGAAGTTTTTTTTTTTTATTCTTTATTGCTTCTGTATACTTCAGCGTAAACGGTCCGACGATCCTCGCATACACAATGGATGGTTAAGTAGGCAGTATGTAGTATATACATGTTGAGTATGTAGGAGGGAGGACGTTAGTAGGGCTTTTAGTATGTAGTATATACATGTTGAGTATGTAGGAGGGAGGACGTTAGTAGGGCTTTTAGTATGTAGTATATACATGTTGAGTATGTAGGAGGGAGGACGTTAGTAGGGCTTTTAGTATGTAGTATATACATGTTGAGTATGTAGGAGGGAGGACGTTAGTAGGGCTTTTAGTATGTAGTATATACATGTTGAGTATGTAGGAGGGAGGACGTTAGTAGGGCTTTTAGTATGTAGTATATACATGTTGAGTATGTAGGAGGGAGGACGTTAGTAGGGCTTTTAGTATGTAGTATATACATGTTGAGTATGTAGGAGGGAGGACGTTAGTAGGGCTTTTAGTATGTAGTATATACATGTTGAGTATGTAGGAGGGAGGACGTTAGTAGGGCTTTTAGTATGTAGTATATACATGTTGAGTATGTAGGAGGGAGGACGTTAGTAGGGCTTTTAGTATGTAGTATATACATGTTGAGTATGTAGGAGGGAGGACGTTAGTAGGGCTTTTACAACACAGTCATACATTCAACCTTTTGAGTATACTGTACAGTATGGTGCAAAGATATGATAAGATATATATATATATAATACCTACAACACTACACACTTAAAAATGCTGGGGTGAAAATAACCCAACTTGTATTTTATTCCAGTATTTTTTAATGGTAAATGGTCTCCACTTATAAAGCTCTTTTCCCTGGTTTTTCACAGACCCAAAGCGCTTTACATTGTTCTGTACACGTTCACCCATTCACACACACATTCATTCATACACCGATAGCAGCAGCAGCTACCACGCAGGGTGCAAGCTAACTATCAGGAGACATTAAGGGTTCAGTGTCTCTTTGCCCAGGGACACTTCGACATGTGGCGGGGAGACGGGGGATCGAACCTCTGACCCTGCACTCCAGAGGCTCCAGAAACAACTAGATAATCTAAGCTAATAAAACTGCAAATGAGAGTAGAGAAGGGAATGTGGGCAGCAGTGGAGTTATGGGTTAATATTTGTGTCTTTAACTTTACCTTAAAAAAAAAAAAAAATTGTGGAAAAACTACGTCATGATTCTCGTGAGGGAATTGCACCTGCGCTGTCTACGCTATAGGAAAGAGTCTGTATCCTTGACCTGCAACATGTTACCTGTCACACACACACACACACACATACATACATACAGACACACACACATACATACAGAGAGAGACACACACACGCACACACACATACAGAGAGAGACACACACATACAGAGAGAGACACGCACACACACACACATACAGAGAGAGACACACACATACAGAGAGAGACACGCACACACACACACACATACAGAGAGACACACACATACAGAGAGAGACACGCACACACACACACACACACACATACAGAGAGACACACACATACAGAGAGAGAGACACACACACACACAAACACACACACACACACACACACACACACACACAGCGAGGCCAAGGATCTGGTGAAGTTGTGGCACAGCTGGGAGACACATGGGCGAGCGTGGAGAAATAAAAACACACACACACACACACACACACACACACACACACACACACACACACACACACACACACACACACAAACACACTACAGTGTAGCAAGAGTAGAAGGAAGCTAAAAGGGAGTTATAGCCACGGTTGAACAGGTTTATGAAATGAGTGAGGACCAGGTTATTGTGAAAAATAGAATAAAAAATTCAAGAAATATTTCAGAATAATTTTAAGACAAAAAATGTTAGCGCGCGAAAACAAGCAGAACACAATAAGTTTTAGTTTTTGCCTTTTATAAATGAGAACCGAATGAAACACTATATCCCACTCACATTAGGTGTGAATACCCTATAAGTGCCTACATTGCTTCCACAGTAACAGAAAGACACACACACACACACACAGTCCCACGCAGTCACACACACACACACAGTCCCACACACGCACACACACACACACACAGTCCCACACACACACACACACACACACGCACACACACAGTCCCACACACACACACACACACACACACACACACACACACACACACACACAAACTCCCACACACACACACACACACACACACACACACACACACACAGTCCCACACACACACACAGTCCCACACACAGTCCCACACACGCACACACACACACACACACACACAGTCCCACACACACACACACACA
>CASHTC010000300.1:20000-25000 GCA_949357725.1 Hyperoplus immaculatus
CTACTAACGTCTTACTCATACTCACGTCCTACTCATACTAAAAGCCCTACTCACGTCCTGCTCATACTAAAAGCCCTACTCACGTCCTACTCATACTAAAAGCCCTACTAAGGTCCTACTCATACTAAAAGCCCTACTCACGTCCTACTCATACTAAAAGCCCTACTCACGTCCTACTCATACTAAAAGCCCTACTCACGTCCTACTCATACTAAAAGCCCTACTAATGTCCTACTCATACTAAAAGCCCTGCTAACGTCCTACTCATACTAAAAGCCCTACTAACGTCCTACTCATACTAAAAGCCCTACTAACGTCTTACTCATACTCACGTCCTACTCATACTAAAAGCCCTACTCACGTCCTACTCATACTAAAAGCCCTACTCACGTCCTACTCATATTAAAAGCCCTACTCACGTCCTACTCATACTAAAAGCCCTACTAACGTCCTACTCATACTAAAAGCCCTACTAACGTCCTACTCATACTAAAAGCCCTACTAACGTCCTACTCATACTAAAAGCCCTACTAACGTCCTACTCATACTAAAAGCCCTACTAACGTCTTACTCATACTCACGTCCTACTCATACTAAAAGCTCTACTCACGTCCTGCTCATACTAAAAGCCCTACTCACGTCCTACTCATACTAAAAGCCCTACTAAGGTCCTACTCATACTAAAAGCCCTACTAACGTCCTACTCATACTAAAAGCCCTACTAACGTCCTACTCATACTAAAAGCCCTACTAACGTCCTACTCATACTAAAAGCCCTACTAACGTCCTACTCATACTAAAAGCCCTACTAACGTCCTACTCATACTAAAAGCCCTACTCACGTCCTACTCATACTAAAAGCCCTACTCACGTCCTACTCATATTAAAAGCCCTACTCACGTCCTACTCATATTAAAAGCCCTACTCACGTCCTACTCATACTAAAAGCCCTACTAACGTCTTACTCATACTCACGTCCTACTCATACTAAAAGCCCTACTCACGTCCTACTCATACTAAAAGCCCTACTCACGTCCTACTCATATTAAAAGCCCTACTCACGTCCTACTCATACTAAAAGCCCTACTAACGTCTTACTCATACTCACGTCCTACTCATACTAAAAGCCCTACTCACGTCCTGCTCATACTAAAAGCCCTACTCACGTCCTACTCATACTAAAAGCCCTACTAAGGTCCTACTCATACTAAAAGCCCTACTCACGTCCTACTCATACTAAAAGCCCTACTCACGTCCTACTCATACTAAAAGCCCTACTCACGTCCTACTCATACTAAAAGCCCTACTAATGTCCTACTCATACTAAAAGCCCTGCTAACGTCCTACTCATACTAAAAGCCCTACTAACGTCCTACTCATACTAAAAGCCCTACTAACGTCTTACTCATACTCACGTCCTACTCATACTAAAAGCCCTACTCACGTCCTACTCATACTAAAAGCCCTACTCACGTCCTACTCATATTAAAAGCCCTACTCACGTCCTACTCATACTAAAAGCCCTACTAACGTCCTACTCATACTAAAAGCCCTACTAACGTCCTACTCATACTAAAAGCCCTACTAACGTCTTACTCATACTCACGTCCTACTCATACTAAAAGCTCTACTCACGTCCTGCTCATACTAAAAGCCCTACTCACGTCCTACTCATACTAAAAGCCCTACTAAGGTCCTACTCATACTAAAAGCCCTACTCACGTCCTACTCATACTAAAAGCCCTACTCACGTCCTACTCATACTAAAAGCCCTACTCACGTCCTACTCATACTAAAAGCCCTACTAATGTCCTACTCATACTAAAAGCCCTGCTAACGTCCTACTCATACTAAAAGCCCTACTAACGTCCTACTCATACTAAAAGCCCTACTAACGTCTTACTCATACTCACGTCCTACTCATACTAAAAGCCCTACTCACGTCCTACTCATACTAAAAGCCCTACTCACGTCCTACTCATATTAAAAGCCCTACTAACGTCCTACTCATACTAAAAGCCCTACTAACGCCCTACTCATACTAAAAGCCCTACTAACGTCCTACTCATACTGAAAGCCCTACTAACGTCCTACTCATACTGAAAGCCCTACTAACGCCCTACTCATACTAAAAGCCCTACTCACGTCCTACTCATACTAAAAGCCCTACTAACGTCCTACTCATACTAAAAGCCCTACTAACGTCCTACTCATACTAAAAGCCCTACTAACGTCCTACTCATACTAAAAGCCCTACTCACGTCCTACTCATACTAAAAGCCCTACTAACGTCCTACTCATACTAAAAGCCCTACTCACGTCCTACTCATACTAAAAGCCCTACTAACGTCCTACTCATACTAAAAGCCCTACTCACGTCCTACTCATACTAAAAGCCCTACTCACGTCCTACTCATACTAACGTCCTACTCATACTAACGTCCTACTCATACTAAAAGCCCTACTAACGTCCTACTCATACTAAAAGCCCTACTAACGTCCTACTCATACTAAAAGCCCTACTAACGTCCTACTCATACTAAAAGCCCTACTAACGTCCTACTCATACTAAAAGCCCTACTAACGTCCTACTCATACTAAAAGCCCTACTCACGTCCTACTCATACTAAAAGCCCTACTCACGTCCTACTCATATTAAAAGCCCTACTCACGTCCTACTCATATTAAAAGCCCTACTCACGTCCTACTCATACTAAAAGCCCTACTAACGTCTTACTCATACTCACGTCCTACTCATACTAAAAGCCCTACTCACGTCCTACTCATACTAAAAGCCCTACTAACGTCCTACTCATACTAAAAGCCCTACTAACGTCCTACTCATACTAAAAGCCCTACTAACGTCCTACTCATACTAAAAGCTCTACTCACGTCCTACTCATACTAAAAGCCCTACTCACGTCCTACTCATATTAAAAGCCCTACTCACGTCCTACTCATATTAAAAGCCCTACTCACGTCCTACTCATACTAAAAGCCCTACTAACGTCTTACTCATACTCACGTCCTACTCATACTAAAAGCCCTACTCACGTCCTACTCATACTAAAAGCCCTACTCACGTCCTACTCATATTAAAAGCCCTACTCACGTCCTACTCATACTAAAAGCCCTACTAACGTCTTACTCATACTCACGTCCTACTCATACTAAAAGCCCTACTCACGTCCTGCTCATACTAAAAGCCCTACTCACGTCCTACTCATACTAAAAGCCCTACTAAGGTCCTACTCATACTAAAAGCCCTACTCACGTCCTACTCATACTAAAAGCCCTACTCACGTCCTACTCATACTAAAAGCCCTACTCACGTCCTACTCATACTAAAAGCCCTACTAATGTCCTACTCATACTAAAAGCCCTGCTAACGTCCTACTCATACTAAAAGCCCTACTAACGTCCTACTCATACTAAAAGCCCTACTAACGTCTTACTCATACTCACGTCCTACTCATACTAAAAGCCCTACTCACGTCCTACTCATACTAAAAGCCCTACTCACGTCCTACTCATATTAAAAGCCCTACTCACGTCCTACTCATACTAAAAGCCCTACTAACGTCCTACTCATACTAAAAGCCCTACTAACGTCCTACTCATACTAAAAGCCCTACTAACGTCCTACTCATACTAAAAGCCCTACTAACGTCCTACTCATACTAAAAGCCCTACTAACGTCTTACTCATACTCACGTCCTACTCATACTAAAAGCTCTACTCACGTCCTGCTCATACTAAAAGCCCTACTCACGTCCTACTCATACTAAAAGCCCTACTAAGGTCCTACTCATACTAAAAGCCCTACTAACGTCCTACTCATACTAAAAGCCCTACTAACGTCCTACTCATACTAAAAGCCCTACTAACGTCCTACTCATACTAAAAGCCCTACTAACGTCCTACTCATACTAAAAGCCCTACTAACGTCCTACTCATACTAAAAGCCCTACTCACGTCCTACTCATACTAAAAGCCCTACTCACGTCCTACTCATATTAAAAGCCCTACTCACGTCCTACTCATATTAAAAGCCCTACTCACGTCCTACTCATACTAAAAGCCCTACTAACGTCTTACTCATACTCACGTCCTACTCATACTAAAAGCCCTACTCACGTCCTACTCATACTAAAAGCCCTACTCACGTCCTACTCATATTAAAAGCCCTACTCACGTCCTACTCATACTAAAAGCCCTACTAACGTCTTACTCATACTCACGTCCTACTCATACTAAAAGCCCTACTCACGTCCTGCTCATACTAAAAGCCCTACTCACGTCCTACTCATACTAAAAGCCCTACTAAGGTCCTACTCATACTAAAAGCCCTACTCACGTCCTACTCATACTAAAAGCCCTACTCACGTCCTACTCATACTAAAAGCCCTACTCACGTCCTACTCATACTAAAAGCCCTACTAATGTCCTACTCATACTAAAAGCCCTGCTAACGTCCTACTCATACTAAAAGCCCTACTAACGTCCTACTCATACTAAAAGCCCTACTAACGTCTTACTCATACTCACGTCCTACTCATACTAAAAGCCCTACTCACGTCCTACTCATACTAAAAGCCCTACTCACGTCCTACTCATATTAAAAGCCCTACTCACGTCCTACTCATACTAAAAGCCCTACTAACGTCCTACTCATACTAAAAGCCCTACTAACGTCCTACTCATACTAAAAGCCCTACTAACGTCCTACTCATACTAAAAGCCCTACTAACGTCTTACTCATACTCACGTCCTACTCATACTAAAAGCTCTACTCACGTCCTGCTCATACTAAAAGCCCTACTCACGTCCTACTCATACTAAAAGCCCTACTAAGGTCCTACTCATACTAAAAGCCCTACTCACGTCCTACTCATACTAAAAGCCCTACTCACGTCCTACTCATACTAAAAGCCCTACTCACGTCCTACTCATACTAAAAGCCCTACTAATGTCCTACTCATACTAAAAGCCCTGCTAAC
>CASHTC010000300.1:30000-32500 GCA_949357725.1 Hyperoplus immaculatus
CTACCTCTCTCTCTCTCTCTCTCTACCTCTCCCCCTCTCTCTATCCCTCCCTCCATCCCTCTCCCGCTTTCTCTCTCCCTCTCCCTCTCTCTATTTCTTTCCCTCTCTCTCTCTACCTCTCCCCCTCTCTCTATCCCTCCCTCCATCCCTCTCCCTCTTTCTCCCTCCCTCTCCCTAACACACACACACACACACACACACACACACACACACACACACACACACACACACACACACACACACACACACACACACATACAGAAATGCTTTATTGTGGTATTTGGTGTTTTGGTTAAAGTTATCCCCCGTCCCCCAACGTTGGCCAAATGACGGAATAAGCCCCTAACCACACACATGTTCCCCTCCCCTGTTAAGTGTGTGTGTGTGTGTGTGTGTGTGTGTGTGTGTGTGTGTGTGTGTGTGTGTGTGTGTGTGTGTTTGTGTGTGTGGAAATTGTATTTGCTCCTTGACGTCTATGGAAAAGAGCTCAAACCCCTAAATCTACAGGGGTGTGTGTGTGTGTGTGTGTGTGTGTGTGTGTGTGTGTGTGTGTGTGTGTGTGAGAGAGAGAGACTGAGAGAAAGAGAGTGAGGGGTTACTATAGTGTAAGTATAAAAGGTGCTCTGAGGAACTTTCAGCTTTTGATCATTCTTGCACCCTCCTTTGGACCAAAGCAGTAGCGTTTTACTGATGTAGGGTTATGGACAGTGAGACCATAAAACACTCTGGTTGCGTTCTGAATCGCATACTCCTTCTTTTTTCTATTCTACATGCTACATCCGACGACAAAAATAATCTAGTTAGGATGCAGTAGGCATACTATTGGGACATACTTTACTCTCTTATTTCATCATAACATTGCGCCTTGATCTTGCCTCTTGCTTTTATATCTGTCGCATCCCCGTTTGTTTTCATACGGAGGCTTCGTCGATGTGACGTCACTTCACGTGCGCACTGGATTGTGGGTCGCAATCGCCCAAAGAGGATGCAGTTTTCAACACTAGCAATCTTGGCCGCATGAAGTAGGACATCCGGGTACTTCTAACCATCCTGAATCTGGCCACAAGAATCGGGACATCCTAAATCTTTTTTTCTACCATACTATATAGTAGAAAGTATGCGATTCGGAATGCAACCTCTATCTGCCTTTTCTCAGACTAGGATGAACCGATTTCTATTTTTTTTCACTCTTATACTACATAGAAGCGTCTGTACATTCTTCCAAAGGGAGGGGTTAGCGAAGGAGCGCTCCAATTCTAGAAATTTCACCGGTAGATTTTGTTTTTTGCTAAGTGCAAAGCAATGTACATACCACGGACATATAAAGAAATGCACACTGGATTGAAACACGGCTCCCATTCATTCCTATGAAAGCTGCTCATTGGCGCAGAGACGCAACAAGGAAGCATGACGTAGCGTGGACGTAGCTGCACTATGGACCTGTCAAGAAAGAGGGCGGCGAGCGTAGCGGACTGGAGAATCATTCTCGTTCTGTAGCATCTAGCCTGACGAAAAACCAACTGAAAGCCGTTAAAGGTGCAGTGTGTAATATGACATCATCAAGAAAGTTCTACAAAGTTCTAGAATGCAACGCTCCCTGGGTAACCCCAACCTTTAGAATAATAACAGAAGCTACAGTGGCCTTCAAGGACAAGAACAATTCTAAATTTTAAACAATGCACCTGATGACATTCCAACTATGACACTTTCAAGATGGCGGCACTAGGCCTTGGTCCAAAATATGCAGAAATATGGACATGTATGAGACCCTTTCTAAGGGAAAAAATAATAATTCAAAACATGTTTTTCAGCTATTATGCACTAAATTAAATGTACTTATGGATATTATAATTACTTTCTACAAAATCTGCTAGGAAATAAAACCCAAAATTCTACACACTGCAGCTTTAAAAGCCGTTGGGCTAATGAAACGCTTGAGGTGGCGTTTTGAAATGAGAAAACTTCAGTTTTAATAGCACATGGTCTAAAGATAAGTATGAGCCTGTGATTGATTGATATCCAGAATTTTTTTGCAGAGACGCAATCTTGTTCGCCGCTTGTACTGTGTGGACGGGGAAATCTGCCTACGGGCCGCATGAAAATAAGCTCCTCCCCCCAACCATGCAGTACCAATGGGTTGGCCACATGTCCAGGCTGGCTGCTCGGAGAGTCCTTGGGGCCTGGTACTTATATATCTGTACCTCTGATTTTTTTTATCCACCATCTTGTAAGCACGAGACTAAAATGGAAACGTTAGATTATCCCATGAAAACCATCGGGGTTAACAAACATTTATGTGTTTGAAACTAGACTGTGGTTATATTGAAGAGAAACAAGTAATTATTTTGGCTAAAAACTATTTTGCACCAGAGCTAACATGAACGGGCTGAAGAGGAATTCTTCTTTAGTTCTGTTTTTCACCGGGGTTTCCCTCACACACACACACACACACACACACACACACACACACACACACACACACACACACACACACACACAC
>CASHTC010000301.1:0-5000 GCA_949357725.1 Hyperoplus immaculatus
TCTCTCTCTCTCCCTCTCTCTGTCTCTCTCTCTCTCTCTCTCATCTCTCCTCTCTCTCTCTCTCTCTTCTTTGACATATGTAACCACCGTTTGACCCCGACACAAGAAGTTTTAGTAACAGTTATTTAAAGTCGCTACGAGGAACTTTTAAATATTTCTGAAACAGTCTCATGTTTCCTCTGATGATCATAAATTACATGTAACAGCAAACGAGACCATCAGTGCAAAGAATGCTATTTTTATATAGCTATAGAGACAGAGATGAAATGTGTCAGAGAGGGGAATGACATGCAGAGAACGACCCGGGCTGGATTCTAACCCGGGGTCTGCTGTGAAGAGGACTGAGACTCTACACACACACACACACACACACACACACACACACACACACACACACACACACACACACACACACACACACACACACACACTCCTACAGTTCCTACTGGTGTAACATTGATCTCTTGTCGGTGCACGTGTCCGGAATGTGTATTTTAAGATTGACAGACGGTGTGAACTCTTTCTGAAATACTGTGTGTGTGTGTGTGTGTGTGTGTGTGTGTGTGTGTGTGTGTGTGTGTGTGTGTGATGACAGAGGAAATTTGCACGTCTGTCGATGTCCTTGTTGTATTTCTAAAATGGCCGCGGGACTAAAAGCCTCAAGTCAAGTCAAGGCACGAGGTGACAGGACGGTGTGTGTGTGCGTGTGTGTGTGTGTGCGTGTGTGTATGTGTGTGTGTGTGCCTGTGTGTGTGTGTGTGTGTGCGTGTGTGTGCCTTTGTGTGTGTGTGTGTGTGTGTGTGTGTGTGTGTGTGTGTGTGTGTGTGTGTGTGTGTGTGTGTGTCAGGGATTATGACATTTAAACAAAGGTTACACCCAGATGGGACAGGGGCAAAGTTTACCGGTTGAAGAGTTGAAAAGTTCATCGACATGGGAGAAAAAGAAAGCTGTGTGTGTGTGTGTGTGTGTGTGTGTGTGTGTGTGTGTGTGACAGAGCACGTGTGGTAGCCGAATTGTTCCCCATGGCTTGACAAAGACGAGAGGTAGTAGACTGTAGACTTCTTAAATCAGGTGTTCAGGTTTATTTAGAAGGAGATTCCATCAGACAATACAGAGGGTTTCAGAGTGAGCATGATAGCAGCGGGCTGAGGCCGCAATGGCACTCTCCTTAAAGTTACAGGACTCGTTTATATCGTGTGTTAGGGTTGAAATAGAGGCTATTCAAATCTACAACACACGTTTAATAGGCGCTACAAAGAGTGTAGTGCAGCGTAAACTGACACGCTTAATGTTGAGTAATCATTTTCCTAAAAGACAACACAGAACGTTTGATGACTCTGTGTCAGTGTTGTAAAAGCCCTACTAACCTCCTCCCTCCTACATACTCAACATGTATATACTATATACTAAAAGCCCTACTAGCGTCCTCCCTCTTACATACTCAACATGTATATACTACATACTAAAAGCCCTACTAACGTCCTCCCTCCTACATACTCAACATGTATATACTACATACTAAAAGCCCTACTAACGTCCTCCCTCCTTCATACTCAACATGTACATACTACATACTAAAAGCCCTACTAACGTCCTCCCTCCTACATACTCAACATGTATATACTACATACTAAAAGCCCTACTAACGTCCTCCCTCCTACATACTCAACATGTATATACTACATACTAAAAGCCCTACTAACGTCCTCCCTCCTTCATACTCAACATGTACATACTACATAATAAAAGCCCTACTAACGTCCTCCCTCCTACATACTCAACATGTACATACTACATACTAAAAGCTTAACTCACTTAGGCTACTTCCGGCTTGCCGAGGGTTAAGAGCTATTTACCGTGAGCAGCGGAGAACTCAGATTCACAGCCTTAAAAATCTCTGAAAATCTTTGGAGATGTCCAAAAAAGGAAAAAACATTGATAAGGGAAAGGAGGAAGACAAAGATTATGCGGAAGAATTGAAAAAACAGTTGGCAGACTTGATGAGAGAAATGAAAAGTGAGAGGGAGACGGAGCGAGCACTGCTGAAAGCTGAGCTGGCTGGGATTATGGACGAATGGATTGGGCGTTTTGATGCAAAAATTAAAGAAAAAATTGCAGCTGGTCTGAAGCCAATGTTGATCGAATTGAAGGAACTTCAAGCCGTGAATGTGAAGAAAGATCAGCTCTTGAAAGAGCTTGGAGATAAAATTGATGACCAAGATCAACAAGCAAAAAACAGAGATGTGATAATAACTGGTTTGGACATTAAACCAAGGTCGTATGTAGCTGCCGTGAGTGGAGGAGAAGAGGGCGATACAAGGAATGTGTCGGTGGATAACCAGGTTGAAAGGTTCCTGAGAAGCAAAGGCATTAGTCTGGATCTGGAGAACGTGGAGTCTTGTTTTCTTCTCCCGAAGGGAAAATTGGCCAAAAAGCGTGCTGTCATTCTGAACTTTGTGAGTAGAAAGCATAAGATAAATTTGCTCAGTCAAGGCAAGAAGCTTAAAGGCGAACAAATTGGAATGAGTGAAAACTTAACCAAGAGGAATGCTAATCTGGCCTACCAAGCCAGAGGGTTAAAACAATGTGGACGGGTCCAACAAACATGGACAAGAGATGGAAGAATCTTCATCAAATCGAATGGAGCTACACCCGAAGAAGCTAACATTGTGCAAATCAGAACGGAGGAGGATCTGGTTCAATTCCGGAGGGAAGAGGACCTGATCAACCCAAGCAGCAAGAATGAGCAACATACCTGATGGGATAAATTATCATGAAAGTCTGGAGTTATTAGCTAATCTTTACGAGGAACCTAGATTATCAGACCCAAATGACATTATTACATTATTACATTATTACAAATGACATTATAGCATGGACAATTTGAATTAAAGATGGCATGGTCTTTGAATTAAAGGGATTTAAACTGGTTTGTGTCATAATATAAGGTTTGAAATTGTAAATACAATGTGCTCTGCTATTGATAACCTAATGGAATGTGTGACTATTGAAATTTAAATGAAAGATACATGTTAATTATCAGCTGTGTGTTCAGAACACCCGAGTTAAAATTGGAAGACTTTCTCTGACTGAAGAATTTGTAAATACACTGCATGTTATGGGACTGTAGCCAAGGTCAGCAGACACACTGACTGTTTTGAATACTTTTGCAGATGTGTTTAGACTACTAGAGAAGAAATGGACAAGGCCATATCTGCATTGTCACAGGGAGAGAGGAAAATAGAGACCTAAAATTATTTGTGTATTAGAATGAATCTTCTTAAAAAAAAAAAAAGAAAAAAAAATGTGTTCTAACTGTAGTAGCTGTGTATCTGTGTATCTGAATCTTATGGCAGTGGGGGCGGGACTCGATAAGCCTTTGGCTTCTCCTGCTACCCTTCGGACGATAACACAAAGTAATATGTATGAATATGCAATGAGAAAATTATGTATTATGTGTAATTGTCCGGAAGAATAATAATAAAAAAATAAATAAATAAAAGCCCTACTAACGTCCTCCCTCCTACATACTCAACATGTACATACTACATACTGAAAGCCCTACTAACGTCCTCCCTCCTACATACTCAACATGTATATACTACATACTAAAAGCCCTACTAACGTCCTCCCTCCTACATACTCAACATGTATATACTACATACTAAAAGCCCTACTAACGTCCTCCCTCCTACATACTCAACATGTATATACTACATACTAAAAGCCCTACTAACGTCCTCCCTCCTACATACTCAACATGTATATACTACATACTAAAAGCCCTACTAACGTCCTCCCTCCTACATACTCAACATGTATATACTACACACTAAAAGCCCTACTAACGTCCTCCCTCCTACATACTCAACATGTATATACTACATACTAAAAGCCCTACTAACGTCCTCCCTCCTACATACTCAACATGTATATACTACATACTAAAAGCCCTACTAACGTCCTCCCTCCTACATACTCAACATGTATATACTACATACTAAAAGCCCTACTAACGTCCTCCCTCCTACATACTCAACATGTATATACTACATACTAAAAGCCCTACTAACGTCCTCCCTCCTACATACTCAACATGTATATACTACATACTAAAAGCCCTACTAACGTCCTCCCTCCTACATACTCAACATGTATATACTACATACTGTCTACTTAACCATCCATTGTGTATGCGAGGTTCGTCGGACACTGAAGTATACAGAGGGCAAGGCAAGGCAAGTTTATTTCTATAGCACAATCCAGACACAAGGCCATTCAAAGTGCTTTACATGGGCAAGATTAGAATACACAACACACATTAGACAAGCGAATGAATAACATTTATGTAAAATAAAAATTGCAGGTTAAAATGGAAACAGAAAAGTCTTCAGACTCGATTTAAAAGAACTGAGAGTTGCAGCAGACCTCAAGTTCTCTGGGAGTTTGTTCCAGAGATTTGGTGCATAAAAACTAAAAGCTGCTTCTCCTTGTTTAGTCCTAACTCTGGGGACTGTAAGCAGACCTGTCTGTCTGTTTGTCTGTCTGTCTGTCTGTCTGTCTGTACGTTTAGTCCTAACTCTTGGGACTGTAAGTAAACCTGTCCCAGACGACCTAAGGGGTCTGGACGGTTCATAACGTATCAGCATATCAGTAAAGTATTTTGGCCCTAAACCATTTAGTGCTTTATAAACCAACATCAGTATGTTGAAATCAATTCTTTGAGTGACAGGAAGCCAGTGTAAAGACCTCAGAACTGGGGTAATGGGGTCCAAGAAGCAATGAAATCTTCTGTGTCGTTTGAAAAAGACACAATGCATTGTGGGGCGGGTTGAGTAGGAAAAGTAACCTATCGATCCATACACAAAATCTTCCCGGAAGTAAGTACTCGCATACACAACCACAACATGCTCAAATTGATGTCAAAAGTAGTATGAGTAGGACGTTAGTAAGGCTTTTAGAATGAGTATGACATTAGTGTGTGTGTGTGTGTGTGTGTG
>CASHTC010000302.1:0-5000 GCA_949357725.1 Hyperoplus immaculatus
CACCATGAGGCACAAGTTCAGTTTAGTCTTAAACATATTTTAATGTAATATTACATGACATATGTTTTATTTTAATGTCATACACATTGTAGAAAAGCCACCATGCCAAGGAAATACACCAGGAAGACGACCTGGGGCAACCACACGGAAAGAGCACCTTCTCATCTTTCCCTGTAACCTTCAGGGCTGGAATGTAGAGTAGGCCTAGTTGTAGAGTATGACAGGCTGATGTTATAATCCAGTTGGGTCTTCTCCTGTGTTCTGAGTCCCAGGCTGTTCTCGCTGGTTCTGATTTTCCTATGCTTTGACCCCCAGACATTAGCTGGCTCTAAGGGTCCTGTGTTCTGACCCCCAGACTGTGTTCTAATCTAACCGGTTCTATCTTTCATTTGAATCTTATTAAAACCTTTTGAATTATAATATGTTGTATTTGATTTTGTTCAGAGTTACTTTCAAGTGTTTAGAAAATTTGCTTTGCTTAATTGACCAAACCCCATCATTCTTTTACTAGTCCGACATTAGTTCTGGAATGTGTGGCTAGCTTTCAGGATTCTAACTGTTACAATATGTGTTGTTATGGTAGTTTCAGAGTGGAAAAAGTAAGTGGATCAGTTTACCCCACAGCTGGGGTAAAGTGAGACACATGACAACTTTTTTTAAAACAATCATATTTTCACTGCCCTTTGTCTTGAAAACATTCTGCTAATGCCCATTTCTAGGAAACATCCTGAATTAATTGGAAATGTGTAAATTTGAGTGATAAATCATTTTAGCTCGCTTAGAGGGGAACAAATGTAAAAAGTGGCTCACATTATCCCGTTATCCCCTATAAAAAAAAAAATTAAAAAAAAATTAAAAATAGTGTGTGTCTTACCAGAGGCGGGTCTAGGCGGATAGGGGGAGGGGCCAGCGCCGCTAAGCATGCTGGGAGGAGTGCGTCCTCGCGGGGGGCCGGGAGGGCCGGGGGGGGGCTGGTCGATACGTCTCTGAGGCCCCACTGAGCTCTGCCGGGGAGGGGCGGAGTTACCTGGGGAGGGAGTGACATCATACAGTTAGGATTAGGTCATAATGAAATACTGTGAGAGGCTGTAAAACTGTGTGTGTGTGTGTGTGTGTGTGTGTGTGTGTGTGTGTGATGATTATTATGTTGTTTAAAGAATTTTGAATAAAGTTAATTGAAAAGAAAACTTTTACCTGTGAGTGTGTCGTTTAGTGACATCGCTCTCCTTGAATATTCTTCTCCGCTGCTGCTACTCGACATAGCGGACGTCCTTTCCCCTCTCTCCCCCGCTCCCACGAGTGTGTGTGTGTGTGTGTCAGTGTGAGTGTGTGCGTGTGTGTCTGTGTGTGTGTGTGGGTGTGTGTCAGTGTGTGTGTGTGTGTTATGAAGCAGCCCCACAGACATCTGGGTGAGAAAGGCCGGTTTAGTTGCAGTGATGTTTTCGGGGTTTCCGACGGAGTTTTCAGGGGGCGTCGTGTCCGTCTGAAAAGGTCAATACACATTATTAACAGTGAGGGAGATTGAAGAACTTTTCCATCAATTTAAAGTCTCTACGAGGAACTTTTTAAATATTTCTGAAACAGTGTAATTTTTCCTCTGATGATCATAAATTACATGTAACAGCAAACGAGACCATCAGTGCAAAGAATGCTATTTTTATATAGTTTCTCTTAATGCCTTTGTCATGGGTATACGCTCACCCAGGAACAACAGCTGGCGTGGTAAAAACACTACCGCTTTTGTCCAAAGGGGAGCGCTAGAATTAACACAAGCTTAAAGTTCCTCAGAGCATCTTTAATTATAATGTATATTGACATTCACCTGCCAAAGCTAGAAAAACATAAAAGTATTAATATGGAACAGATTAAGTGTCCTGTTTATCTCTGAGCCTTTATAATGAAATATATAAAAAAAAATATATATATATTTTTTAATAAAATATTTTTGGAAAATAAATCATCAAATGTATTTTAAATTAATTAAGTTTATAAATATTATGACGAATATTAGAAATTAAAATCAAGCATTTTCCGACCCTTCCCCTCTGTGTTTACTGACCATGGTCTGTTGCCGTGGCGACGTGGTGGTCATGTGATACACGGGGTTCTGGAAGGAAAGGGGGAGGAGCCCCGGCCGGCACTGCCATTGGCTGTCGTCAAGGCCGTCGCTTGGGGAGGAGTCCTGCAACGTTCATGGCATCATGGGTCAGTGTGAATAAACACAGGCCCATAGTCTCAGTTACATTAAAGGAGGGTGTGTGTGTGTGTGTGTGTGTGTGTGTGTTTATCTTTTTGCCTCACTCCGGCACAAGGAACGGCGACAGAAACCACTTAAGTCATGTTTGTACATGTACATGTATGTTTGTATATTTCTTAAAAAGATGCACACTTGCATACTTAGGTGCATACTTTAAATGCAAAGTTGCATACTTTAAATGCAAAGTTGCATACTTAAAATGCAAAGTTGCATACTTAAAATGCAAAGTTGCATACTTTAAATGCAGCCTTGCCTCTCTCCGGCTCAAGAAACGGCGACAGACCACTTAAGTTATGTTTGTACATGTACTGTATGTATGTATATTTCTTAAAAAGATGCACATACTTATAACGCACACTTGTATACTTAAAATTAGAGCTGTCAAGCGATAAAAAAAATAATCTAATTAATTACAGGCTCTGTGATTAATTAATCTAAATTAATCACACACTTATATGACACTTTTATGCCTGTTTAAAAACAACTGTATAGGCTACCGTTCGTTTCTCTCTCTCTCTCTCTCGTAACTTCTGTCTCTTCTCCTCAGCCAGGTTTCTACATTAAAAATACATTTAGGAACTACTAGCGCCAAAAAAAAACACAAAAAAACAAGCAGGCTAAATGACGCGCACACACACACACACACACACACACACACACACACACACATACACACACACACACAAAGGAGGAAAAAAGACAGGCATATGCTAGGAAGAGTGAGAGTGGGCGGGTGTCCGTGAGACACAGAGGAAGATTGAGAGATAGGCCTTCTGTTTTGAACCTACACTGTTAATTAGGCACCCACTAAACCAATAATGCACAGACACTGCGGAGAATAACATAAGACGTATTCCTACCTTCATGCTTATTTGCCCGAAACATCCCATAACACATCCTTAAAGCCCTCGGCCCTTTCTCCTGTTTCTCTCTTTACTCTTTAATCCCGTGCGGGCCGCGTCAGCAAGCTACAGGTGCAGCTCCGCTATCGTCTCACCTCTTCTGCACCGGGTCAAAGGGCAATGTAGAAGTGCGATTAATCTGCGATAATTTTTTTTAATCGCGTTAATTTTTCTGTGATTAATCAGCCCTACTTAAAATGCACCCTCGCACACTTGCATATTTAAAATGCATACTTAGAATACACATTTGCACATTACATAGAGTTTTTAATGCAACTGAAAGTGAGATGATTTCTACAACTCACTTGGAGGTCAACCTCTGACAGGCTATCTGTGTGTGTGTGTGTGTGTGTGTGTGTGTGTGTGTGTTTGTGTGTGTGTGTGTGTGTGTGTGCGCTTTGTTCGTCTACTCACTTGTAAGTCGACCAATGACAGGCTGCGGCTCTGGTTGGTCAGGTCTGGCCCCGCCTCCGTCTCATTGGGTTCTGAGTAGGAGGAGCTCGGAGCAGGGGACCCATGGAGACCTGTAAACAAACACACACACACACACACACACACACACACACAGACAGACACACAGACAGACAGACAGAGGCACACACAAAGTAAGTACTTCAACTAAAATTGTCGGAGTGGCACCGAAGGATCATCTTTATCTGTCAGATGATTTACCCTAACCCGTCTGTGTGAATCCTCTATTCTGATTGGCTGGAGAACATTCCATGGGTGTGGATTAACCCCTGATGTATGGACACCTAGATGGAACTGTTTACATTCTGTCCACTTTAATGCGTCGCCGGCTCGCCGCTGATTAAACTGTGTTGATAAGGGATTTATAAAGCCTAAAATATCCTGCCGTGCAATAGCCTCTGGACACCACAGGATGGCGCTCGCAACACAAGAGCTGTAGTAACGATAGTAGTACAATAAAGTGGTTAAACTTAATGTCCTCTGGTTAAACGTCAATGGTGATCTCGTTAAAAAGGTGAGTAATACTCCTGTTTAATTTGAAAAAGGTTTGTAACTGAGTTACACACACACACACACACACACACACACACACACACACAGTATAGAGATGCTGGTTACCTGATGCCGGCTGCAGACTGGAGCCTTTAGTGACAAAGAACAAATCTTTGTTTTCTGGAGTCGGAGACGGAAGTCTGGTGAAGTCTACCAACCTACACACACACACACACACACACACACACACACACACACACACACACACACACACACACACACACACACACACACACAAAACTTTTAGCCCAGATGTTTGCAGCTCTTTAATTCTAGCGCGTTGATGGCTGGTACATTGTAGCATTGTGTATTGCATTGCATAGCAGTGTGTGTGTGTGTGTGTGTGTGTGTGTCTGTCTGTCTGTCTGTCTGTCTGTCTGTGTGTGTTGTGTGTGTGTGTGTGTGTGTGTGTGTGTGTGTGTGTGTGCACTAACCCTCCGTCCTGCAGGCCAGTAGAGGGGTTGCAGGCGGCCAGCGGAGGGGAGAGGGGAGGGGACATGGGGGGAGGTGACATCACACGCTGGGGCTCTGGAGAGGACACGCCTCCTGTGAGATACACACGCACACACACGCACGCACGCACGCACACACACACACACACACACACACACACACGCACACACACACACACACACACACACACACACGTTAGCTTATGCCTCGTTTCCACCGAGCAGAGCGGGTCGGTTTGGAGCGGCTTGTTTTGGCTTTTCATTTGAGTGATGGACACTTTTTACACTCAACAGTCGGAAAAGGGCGGGAAGGTTATAGTAACCGTGGAAACGGACGCGCTCTACAAATGTAAAATGACACACATT
>CASHTC010000302.1:15000-20000 GCA_949357725.1 Hyperoplus immaculatus
GGCATGTATGCGGGAGAATAAGCAGGAGCAAGCCGACATTGAATTGAACTGGTGGCGAAAATAAACGCAGCGATGTTTCTATGGGGATATTTAGCTGAACAGAAAGAAGTGCTGGCAAAGCTAGGACAGTTTAAGACTCCACATCACCGTGGCAACACAACCTATCTATCAGCTCAGACAGCGCGAAGAAAAGTTTGAAGAAGGCATGAGAGTGATGGCCATGCACAGCTGTAAGGTCAGTGTCTGTTGTATTTTGGCATCTTTGAGCAAAATACCCACTGGCCAGCGGTCACACAGGTAAAAGTAATCATTTGGTCATTCATCAGATGAAATATTGTGGAGTTGTCTGGCTCAGAGAGCCATGTGTATTGTAAGACCGCGTTTCAGGGGGCCCATCAGGACTTTTTGTATAGGGGCCCAGAATTTGGTGCTACGCCCCTGGACACACACACACACACACAGACACACACACAGACAGACAGACAGACAGACAGATAGACAGACAGACACACACACACACACACACAGACAGACACACAGACAGACAGACACACAGACAGACACACAAACACACAGACAGACAGACACACAGACAGACAGACAGACAGACACACAAACACACAGACAGACAGACAGACAGACAGACAGACAGACAGACAGACAGACAGACAGACAGACACACAGACAGACAGACACACAGACAGACAGACAGACAGACACACAGACAGACACACAGACACACAGACAGACAGACAGACAGACAGACACACAGACACACAGACAGACAGACAGACAGACAGACAGATGGAGGCTCACCGCTGAGATGGAGGGCAGGCTGGAGAAGTCAAACCTCTCGCCCCAGAAGATGTTGTCAGTCTTCAGCTTACAGGAGGTCCGTGCGTACAGGCTGTCATCCAGACACAGCTCGCAGAAATACCTGGGGAATATTAGCTTAGGTTAGTATTACAGACAGACAGACAGACAGACAGACAGACAGACAGACAGACAGACAGACAGACAGACAGACACAGCTCACAGAAATACCTGGAACATACATTATAACGTATAACATTAAAATACTAAAGATTAGGTTGAAAACGACGATAAAAAGGTGAGGTTAATAAAAACGTTTTATCCATGAAGAAGAATTTGGAAACAAAACATGGAAGAATGAAATCTCCCACACAGCAACAACCAGAGTCCATCTTGTGTTCAACAGGTTTGTCTTTTTACATGAATTAGATTTTCTTTGCCTTGGAATTTGACTCATTTTGTCTAGAACATTCCTTTTATCTGTGTTTCGTCAGCAGAAGTAGATTTTGAATTCAGAGATACTGTGATACTTCATCATGTGTTAAGGTGTTCTGCAAATTATTCTGTATATTTGATCCATTCATTATCTTCTAAGAAAATTAGAAAATGAACTGTTTAGCTTTTTATAGAAGGGTCAGATGGTTGTTATACTGATGAGGAAAGCTTCTGGTAGCAGTGCTATCATGGTAAACCCCCCCCCCCCCCCCCTTACCCCCCCCCTCCCCTCACCCCTACAGCGTTGGTGCGTCTAAAACAAGCCCCAACCTCAGCGATTTCTACCAGCATCGAATAAGGAAGTGACCACAACTGTAGTAACCAGGAAGTGCCACTGGGGGGTGGTACCAAGACTGACATTTTTCTTTGACTCACTTCAAGTGGGAATATTTGCTTGTTGCCTTGGATACCCCTGACTGATGCAGGAAAGCAAATCAGGTTTTAGCCATGTCAAACGGCAACGCAAGTAAAGAGGGTGCTTTGGTGAGTACAAACATGTTTCTATATATATGCTAGCCATTATATTCTTCCCTATATATTCCCACTGGCTCTCTTTGTTTGAACGCAATCTAGCATCTATGATCGATTGCTCTTCCTTGGGTCCCCAAAGTTTTACTCTGAATTTCATACATGGGATTTTGCAGTTGAATTTGGCACATTGAATTTTTTAACGTTGAATATTTGATTTTGAATTTGAGAACATTGTAAAATAAAGGTGAAAATTTGTTGTTTAAAATGTAATGAGTTAAATTCAGAGGCAAACAATTCAGATACATTATTTCAATGCATACATATTCAGTGCTTAAAATTCAATGGCTTTTTATTTTCAAAATCCGATGACACTCATTTACTTCCATATGAATCAGTTCATTTGGGAGGTAATCCGAGGTTAACTGATCACGTCACGTTCAAGTCCATGGCATGCACAGTGTGTATTGAGTTTATTTAAAAATGAGGCTGCCCTCAGTTGCCCATGCACTGTGTATAGCCTATGGCCTATTGGAGCCTTGTCTGTGGAAAAAAAAAAACTGGACAACAGAGTTCTTCTGCTTCGTTTCTCTCACTGCATTTAAATGAATTCATTATATTACAGAGAAATATGTCCCGTAAAAGAAAAAGAGCTCCAAGCCCAACCCAGAGGACCCTGCATAATATTTTATTTAAAATTTATATTTCTATGGATATATATTTCAATAGCTTCTAATTCATCCGACCCAGTGTCTTCAAATTATTTGTTCACACAAAATTCCTCAGATTTAGCCTCTTAATTTTCCTCTCAAAGTGCACCAGATTCATGCATTTCACTTTAAAAAGGTAAAAAAAATCTCTCGGGGGGGCATACCCCCGGACCCCCCTAGCAGGGTCGTGACCTCGGCTGGCTACTATTTTCACCCAGCTGGACATCAGAGCCAATAGTGGAAAGACTATATATCTATATAGTATGTATAGTATATAGCTCTGGACTACCACCATCCAGGTTGCCCAGTCCCAAAGCTTTCTCTTCAATCAGCTCAGGCTGCCTACAGTTAATACTGCCATTAAAAAAAAGATACATTATGTTGTATATAATGTATATTATATGTTATTCATAAACATTTTGGAGAAAAAAAACATGCAAGAATCAAATCTCCCACACAGCAACACTCAAAGTTTATTTGCATATTGTGTTCTCCACCATTCACAGTAAATGTGCCAAAAACCAGACGCAGAGATCTCACAAGGGCAAAAAAAAATTGGCTCGTGCGCTCGCATCTTCGGTCTCTCTGCCCAGTGTGCCCATCTAAAATTTATACAGGCCCACCCTAATCTAACTTTCTAGAACCGGGCCTGACACACAGACACACAAACACACACACACACCCACACACACACACACACACACACACACACACACACACCTCTTCTTAGGGGGTAGGTCCTTAGCCTCCACCACCCATAGTGTGAGGACGTTCTCGGTGCGGCGGCTGTTGTCTTTGTTGGGGTGCACCGCGCGCCGAAGGTTCTCCATCCACTTGTCTCTCTCTGCCGCAGAGCGACAGGAGAAACACTTTGTACCAGTGGTGGTGGTTACCTGGGAGACAGACAGGGAGAGAGACAGACAGAGAGAGAGACAAGGAGAGAGAGACAGGGAGAGAGGGAGACAGACAGGGAGAGAGACAGACAGAGAGAGAGACAGAGAGAGAGAGAGAGAGACAGACAGACAGGGAGAGAGACAGACAGAGAGAGAGACAAGGAGAGAGAGACAGGGAGAGAGGGACAGGGAGAGAGACAGACAGAGAGAGAGACAGGGAGAGAGGGACAGGGAGAGAGACAAGGAGAGAGAGACAGGGAGAGGGCCCAGCCACCAGGGGGGGGGGGCCCGGAGAGAATTTTTTTATTTTTTTTTATTTTTTATTTTTTTTTTGCAGATGACCTAACTTAGCCAACCTTTACTATGAACGCTATCAGAGAACTTTCTATAAAAGAAAACATTTTATTCATTGTAACTTAAAATATATCACATTTTATATTGAAAAACTCAAAGTATCATGGGTCGTTTTTTCCCCTCAAAACTGTTAGCGATGTATTGATGATGAGCAAGCTAACCTAGCTAACCTAGCCAGCTCAGTGATGCCAGGACCTGGACATAAATCAGGGTACCAGAAAAGAAAGGAAAAAAAGGGAACTTTCAAGGGCTTTAGACCCCCGGAAAATTCCTTAATATCAGTATTTCTGCAGAAGTGGATTTTCAATTCAGAGATACTGTGATACTTCATCAGGTTTTGAGGTGTCTTTGAAATTATTCTGTATATTTTATCTATTATTTTCTAAGACAATTAGAACATTATATATTTAGCCTTTAAATGAAGGTGTCAGATGGTTGTCATACTGGTGAGGAAAGCTTCTGGTAGCAGTGCTATCATGGTAGACCCCCCTACAGCATGGTGTGTCTAAAAGCTTATTACAGTCAATGTTAAAGGAAATGTGCCAAAAAGCAGGTGCAGAGATCTTGCAAGAGCAGAAAATGTCCGCTCTTCGGTGTCTCTGCCCACTATTATGTCCAGTAGCCCACCCTGATCTGACTGGCTAGAACCGGCCCTGTGTACAGGTATGTGTTATGTAGCCCACCTTAATCTGACTGGCTAGAACCGGCCCTGTGTACAGGTATGTGTTATGCAGCCCACCCTAATCTGACTGGCTAGAACCGGCCCTGTGTACAGGTATGTGTTATGTAGCCCACCTTAATCTGACTGGCTAGAACCGGCCCTGTGTACAGGTATGTGTTATGTAGCCCACCTTAACCTAACTGGCTAGAACCGGCCCTGTGTACAGGTATGTGTTATGTAGCCCACCTTAATCTAACTGGCTAGAACCGGCCCTGTGTACAGGTATGTGTTATGTAGCCCACCTTAACCTAACTGGCTAGAACCGGCCCTGTGTACAGGTATGTGTTATGTAGCCCACCTTAACCTAACTGGCTAGAACCGGCCCTGTGTACAGGTATGTGTTATGTAGCCCACCTTAATCTGACTGGCTAGAACCGGCCCTGTGTACAGGTATGTGTTATGTAGCCCACCTTAATCTGACTGGCTAGAACCGGCCCTGTGTACAGGTATGTGTTATGTAGCCCACCCTAATCTGACTGGCTAGAACCGGCCCTGTGTACAGGTATGTGTTATGTAGCCCACCCTAATCTGACTGGCTAGAACCGG
>CASHTC010000302.1:22500-27097 GCA_949357725.1 Hyperoplus immaculatus
AGACTGTTTCAACCTCCGAGACAGAAAGCCCTGAAGACACACACACACACACACACACACACACACACACACACACACACACACACACACACACACACACACACACACACACAGAAGTTGTAACCAATACACTTTGGGTTTATTTGCAAAAAAAATTTTGTCACTCAAGCATCTTTGAGTGTTTTTCTAAAGAACACAAACACACAACTGTCAAAGTGAACACACAAACAAACAAACAAAACAAACAGCTAACATGGCGTCCTCTACTTTACAGGTTTCTATAACAGCTAACATGGCGTCCTCTACTTTACAGGTTTCTATAACAGCTAACATGGCGTCCTCTACTTTACAGGTTTCTATAACAGCTAACATGGCGTCCTCTACTTTACAGGTTTCTATAACAGCTAACATGGCGTCCTCTACTCTACAGGTTTCTATAACAGCTAACATGGCGTCCTCTACTCTACAGTTTTCTATAACAGCTAACATGGCGTACTCTACTTTACAGGTTTCTATAACAGCTAACATGGCGTCCTCTACTTTACAGGTTTCTATAACAGCTAACATGGCGTCCTCTACTTTACAGGTTTCTATAACAGCTAACATGGCGTCCTCTACTCTACAGGTTTCTATAACAGCTAACATGGCGTACTCTACTCTACAGGTTTCTATAACAGCTAACATGGCGTCCTCTACTTTACAGGTTTCTATAACAGCTAACATGGCGTCCTCTACTCTACAGGTTTCTATAACAGCTAACATGGCGTACTCTACTTTACAGGTTTCTATAACAGCTAACATGGCGTCCTCTACTTTACAGGTTTCTATAACAGCTAACATGGCGTCCTCTACTCTACAGTTTTCTATAACAGCTAACATGGCGTCCTCTACTTTACAGGTTTCTATAACAGCTAACATGGCGTCCTCTACTTTACAGGTTTCTATAACAGCTAACATGGCGTCCTCTACTTTACAGGTTTCTATAACAGCTAACATGGCGTACTCTACTTTACAGGTTTCTATAACAGCTAACATGGCGTCCTCTACTTTACAGGTTTCTATAACAGCTAACATGGCGTCCTCTACTCTACAGGTTTCTATAACAGCTAACATGGCGTCCTCTACTTTACAGGTTTCTATAACAGCTAACATGGCGTCCTCTACTCTACAGGTTTCTATAACAGCTAACATGGCGTACTCTACTTTACAGGTTTCTATAACAGCTAACATGGCGTCCTCTACTTTACAGGTTTCTATAACAGCTAACATGGCGTCCTCTACTTTACAGGTTTCTATAACAGCTAACATGGCGTCCTCTACTTTACAGGTTTCTATAACAGCTAACATGGCGTCCTCTACTTTACAGGTTTCTATAACAGCTAACATGGCGTCCTCTACTTTACAGGTTTCTATAACAGCTAACATGGCGTCCTCTACTTTACAGGTTTCTATAACAGCTAACATGGCGTCCTCTACTTTACAGGTTTCTATAACAGCTAACATGGCGTCCTCTACTTTACAGGTTTCTATAACAGCTAACATGGCGTCCTCTACTTTACAGGTTTCTATAACAGCTAACATGGCGTCCTCTACTTTACAGGTTTCTATAACAGCTAACATGGCGTACTCTACTTTACAGGTTTCTATAACAGCTAACATGGCGTCCTCTACTTTACAGGTTTCTATAACAGCTAACATGGCGTACTCTACTTTACAGGTTTCTATAACAGCTAACATGGCGTCCTCTACTCTACAGGTTTCTATAACAGCTAACATGGCGTCCTCTACTTTACAGGTTTCTATAACAGCTAACATGGCGTCCTCTACTCTACAGGTTTCTATAACAGCTAACATGGCGTCCTCTACTCTACAGGTTTCTATAACAGCTAACATGGCGTACTCTACTTTACAGGTTTCTATAACAGCTAACATGGCGTACTCTACTTTACAGGTTTCTATAACAGCTAACATGGCGTACTCTACAGGTTTCTATAACAGCTAACATGGCGTCCTCTACTTTACAGGTTTCTATAACAGCTAACATGGCGTCCTCTACTCTACAGTTTTCTATAACAGCTAACATGGCGTCCTCTACTTTACAGGTTTCTATAACAGCTAACATGGCGTCCTCTACTTTACAGGTTTCTATAACAGCTAACATGGCGTCCTCTACTTTACAGGTTTCTATAACAGCTAACATGGCGTACTCTACTTTACAGGTTTCTATAACAGCTAACATGGCGTCCTCTACTTTACAGGTTTCTATAACAGCTAACATGGCGTCCTCTACTCTACAGGTTTCTATAACAGCTAACATGGCGTCCTCTACTTTACAGGTTTCTATAACAGCTAACATGGCGTCCTCTACTCTACAGGTTTCTATAACAGCTAACATGGCGTCCTCTACTTTACAGGTTTCTATAACAGCTAACATGGCGTCCTCTACTTTACAGGTTTCTATAACAGCTAACATGGCGTCCTCTACTTTACAGGTTTCTATAACAGCTAACATGGCGTACTCTACTTTACAGGTTTCTATAACAGCTAACATGGCGTCCTCTACTTTACAGGTTTCTATAACAGCTAACATGGCGTCCTCTACTTTACAGGTTTCTATAACAGCTAACATGGCGTCCTCTACTTTACAGGTTTCTATAACAGCTAACATGGCGTCCTCTACTTTACAGGTTTCTATAACAGCTAACATGGCGTACTCTACTTTACAGGTTTCTATAACAGCTAACATGGCGTCCTCTACTCTACAGGTTTCTATAACAGCTAACATGGCGTCCTCTACTTTACAGGTTTCTATAACAGCTAACATGGCGTCCTCTACTCTACAGGTTTCTATAACAGCTAACATGGCGTCCTCTACTCTACAGGTTTCTATAACAGCTAACATGGCGTACTCTACTTTACAGGTTTCTATAACAGCTAACATGGCGTACTCTACTTTACAGGTTTCTATAACAGCTAACATGGCGTACTCTACTCTACAGGTTTCTATAACAGCTAACATGGCGTCCTCTACTTTACAGGTTTCTATAACAGCTAACATGGCGTCCTCTACTCTACAGGTTTCTATAACAGCTAACATGGCGTCCTCTACTCTACAGGTTTCTATAACAGCTAACATGGCGTACTCTACTTTACAGGTTTCTATAACAGCTAACATGGCGTACTCTACTTTACAGGTTTCTATAACAGCTAACATGGCGTCCTCTACTCTACAGGTTTCTATAACAGCTAACATGGCGTCCTCTACTTTACAGGTTTCTATAACAGCTAACATGGCGTCCTCTACTCTACAGGTTTCTATAACAGCTAACATGGCGTACTCTACTTTACAGGTTTCTATAACAGCTAACATGGCGTCCTCTACTTTACAGGTTTCTATAACAGCTAACATGGCGTCCTCTACTTTACAGGTTTCTATAACAGCTAACATGGCGTACTCTACTTTACAGGTTTCTATAACAGCTAACATGGCGTACTCTACTTTACAGGTTTCTATAACAGCTAACATGGCGTCCTCTACTTTACAGGTTTCTATAACAGCTAACATGGCGTCCTCTACTCTACAGGTTTCTATAACAGCTAACATGGCGTCCTCTACTTTACAGGTTTCTATAACAGCTAACATGGCGTCCTCTACTCTACAGGTTTCTATAACAGCTAACATGGCGTCCTCTACTTTACAGGTTTCTATAACAGCTAACATGGCGTCCTCTACTTTACAGGTTTCTATAACAGCTAACATGGCGTCCTCTACTTTACAGGTTTCTATAACAGCTAACATGGCGTCCTCTACTTTACAGGTTTCTATAACAGCTAACATGGCGTACTCTACTTTACAGGTTTCTATAACAGCTAACATGGCGTCCTCTACTTTACAGGTTTCTAAGGACATTGTTTAAACTAAAGGTAAATGTTAAGCAGAAAATAAAAAGTCAACGAGGTGTCATGTAGGTCCCTTCAGTGCTGTTATATAGTCCAGGAAAGGCTGACATATCTGTTTAAACTTCTCTGAGGTGTCATGTAGGTCCCTTCAGTGCTGTTATATAGTCCAGGAAAGGCTGACATATCTGTTTAAACTTCTCTGAGGTGTCATGTAGGTCCCTTCAGTACTGTTATATAGTCCAGGAAAGGCTGACATATCTGTTTAAACTTCTCTGAGGCGTCATGTAGGTCCCTTCAGTGCTGTTATATAGTCCAGGAAAGGCTGACACATCTGTTTAAACTTCTCTGAGGTGTCATGTAGGTCCCTTCAGTACTGTTATATAGTCCAGGAAAGGCTGACATATCTGTTTAAACTTCTCTGAGGTGTCATGTAGGTCCCTTCAGTGCTGTTATATAGTCCAGGAAAGGCTGACATATCTGTTTAAACTTCTCTGAGGTGTCATGTAGGTCCCTTCAGTACTGTTATATAGTCCAGGAAAGGCTGACATATCTGTTTAAACTTCTCTGAGGCGTCATGTAGGTCCCTTCAGTGCTGTTATATAGTCCAGGAAAGGCTGACACATCTGTTTAAACTTCTCTGCTTTCCCTGAAATCTCATAACAGATTTTCTCCATATATAAAGCACTAGAGAACTCCA
>CASHTC010000302.1:42297-44797 GCA_949357725.1 Hyperoplus immaculatus
CAGGTTCACCTGTCCAGGTGTCTGATAACAGGTTCACCTGTCCAGGTGTCTGATAACAGGTTCACCTGTCCAGGTGTCTGATAACAGGTTGACCTGCCCAGGTGTCTGATAACAGGTTGACCTGTCCAGGTGTCTGATAACAGGTTGACCTGTCCAGGTGTCTGATAACAGGTTCACCTGTCCAGGTGTCTGATAACAGGTTCACCTGTCCAGGTGTCTGATAACAGGTTGACCTGTCCAGGTGTCTGATAACAGGTTCACCTGTCCAGGTGTCTGATAACAGGTTCACCTGTCCAGGTGTCTGATAACAGGTTCACCTGTCCTGTTCCTCTGCACGCGGACGGATTCAACCACAGAAATGAAGAGAATTATAAGTAAACTATTTTTGATTTATCGATCCACTGTCAGCTGGTCTCTGATTGGTCCATCCAGCTCCTCTGGGTCATGTGATCAGCTCCAATCATATTCATCCGGAACGCGCTCGAATTAATCAATGAAGAGAATTATTATTGAATTCTTTTTTAAGATACTTTTTTGGCATTTTTATGCTTTATTGATAGTGTAGAGACAGAGGTGAAATGGGGCAGAGAGGGGAGTGACATGCAGAGAACGACCGCGGGCTGGAATCCAACCCGGGTCCGCTGCTGGCCGAGGCCCATGGGGGGGACGCCCTACCAACTGAGCTAAGGGTGCCCCCTTTATTGAATTATTTTTTAATTATTGACCCACTGCAGAGCCACTGAAGCAGCTCCAGTCAGCCTCCCTCTGATTGGGCCATGCAGTCAGGCTGGCCTCTGATTGGTCCATGCAGTCAGCTGGCCTCTGATTGGTCCATGCAGTCAGCTGGCCTCTGATTGGTCCATCAGCCTTCCTCATGTCATGTGATCAGACCATCAGGATCCTTCACACAGCGCTCACTGAACTGTTTCATTTATCTGCTTAAAGGTGCAGTGTGTAATATGACATCATCAAGAAAGTTCTACAAAGTTCTAGAATGCAACGCTCCCTGGGTAACCCCACCCCTTTAGAATAATAACAGAAGCTACAGTGGCCTTCAAGGACAAGAACAATTCTACATTTTAAACAATGCACCTGATGACATTCCAACTATGACACTTCCAAAATGGCGGTGACAAGGCCTTGGTCCAAAGTATGGAGTAATATGGACATATATGAGACCCTTTCTAAAGAAAATAATAATAATTCTAAAAAAAAAAATCAGCTATTATGCACTAAATTAAACGTACTTATGGATATTATAATTATTTTCTAAAAAATCTGCTAGGAAATAAAACCCAAAATTCTACACACTGCAGGTTTAAAGCTGCTGCCGAATGCATCCACATACTACTGTTATGCTTGTGTAAATGGTAAATGGACTCCACTTATAAAGCTCTTTTCCCTGGTTTTTCACAGACCCAAAGCGCTTTACATTGTTTTGTACACATTCACCCATTCACACTCACATTCACCCATTCACACACACATTCATACACCGATAGCAGCAGCAGCTACCACGCAGGGTGCAAGCTAACTATCGGGAGACATTTAGGGTTCAGTGTCTCTTTGCCCAGGGACACTTGGACATGTGGCGGGGAGACGGAGGGTCCAACCAGCAACCCTGTAACCCAGTGGACGACCGCCCTACACACTTCACCACAGACGCCCCAGACAGACAGACAGACAGACAGACAGACAGACAGACAGACAGACAGACAGACAGACAGACAGACAGTAACCCAGTGGACGACCGCCCTACTCACTTCACCACAGAGTGTGCGCCCTGATCTGACCACTAAAGCTGCTGCTAGAATCAACAGAACTCAATATGACGGACTACACCTTTAACCTTAAAGGAACTGATGGTGACTTTCTTACATCAGTACACTCAGTAGCGTCAGTATCAATTCACAAATGTTTCTAAGAGGTTTCTAATATACAGTTAACATGGATCTCCTGCCATTCAGTCATTCTATACTGTAGACTGTAGACTGTGGACACAAAGAAGTTGTAGAAAAGTCGCAAAAATGTTGTACAAAAAGTTAGAAAATTCGCAATAAAATTAATGTTTTTAATAATAATGGATTGGATGTATCTAGCTCTTTTCAAGGTACTCAAAGCTCTTTACAGGGTTCCAGGTTCCATTCATTCACACAGTCATACTGGTGGTGGTAAACTACCATAGTAGCCACAGCTGTCCTGGGGCAGACTGACGGAAGCGTGGTTGCCATTCAGCGCCTACGGCCCCTCAGACCACCACCTCAAACATACAGCAGTCATACACATTCACACCAGGCAAGGTGGGTGAAGTGTCTTGCCCAAGGACACAACAACCATGACACAAGTGGCAGAGCGGGGATCGAACTGCCAACCCTTGGATCATTGGCCAACCCGCTCTACCACCTGAGCCACGGTCGCCCCAATTTTGGGACTTGTTTGCCATTGAGTAATTCCTGTGATGTCATATTAACAGCTGTTCAGTGAGCGCTGCGTGGTGACA